>BCLG01000330.1:0-38376 GCA_001602295.1 Zoysia matrella
TTTTCTCTTCTTCTTGATTGACTTAGCTACCACATCTTCATTTCTATTCTTCGTTCACCTCGATTCATATCCGTACCTCTCCCCCTTTGTCATCTATCAACAAAAAAAGAACACCCACGTGTAGAGAGAAATAGGATAATAAATGAAAGAGAATTGAGTATAGAAGGGTGTCACTAATTGTTAGTATGGAAATTCCTTTTGCCTTTGACTTGCTCTTGGGATGTCTTCTTGATTGTAGCCTTACAATGCTTCACCGTCTTGTCTATATCGCCTCTTGTAGATGAACACTTCCCTTTTTTTTGTCATCTACAATCCATAAGGTAAGAGCAACCAAGGGTAAAAGCAACTGTGAAATAAACTTATGAGAGACAAGAGTAAGAATGATGTTGCTAGGATCATATATCCCAGGTATCTACGACCCTGACCTAGTTAGAAGGCCCAACCACAAAGGACAGCCCATTGAACCATGGGCCCGCCAGAGTCTGCAAAACGATCCGACTTCACCAAGTCTTGAAGAAGTGATCCGACCATCCCAAAGTTGGATCGCTTGAAGACCTGATCTGACCACCCGAGTGTCAGGCCCACCCGAAGATCTTGTCCGACCATCCGAGGGTCGAAACAGCCTTAGCTCATCCGACCCAGGGCCGGGCACTGCCTTCGAATGACTAACGCCATACAAGAGGAGATTCCTAATACTGTGCAGCAGGCGCTATTTTACTAGACGATAGAGGGAAATTTGGTTTTATCCATCCTGCGTTGGACAAAGGACAAAGACGAGGACAATGAAACAACGACCTAGCACTCAGAAGCATGCGGTCCCACCTATTAGGGGCCGCTCGGTTACGTAGACGCTAAGACTTGTAACCCCGGCCTGACCCTTATATAAGGTCCCGCCGAGGACCATAAGAGGGAAACATACGAGAGGAACACGAGAGAAAAAAGAGACAGGCGTACACATTCAAAACTCTAGTGTTTTTATTCGAGCAAGAAACCTAGCACCATTGTAACATACATCCAATTGATCAATCTTCAAGATCAATACACACCACTCCTAGATGTAGGGTATTACGCCTACGATGCGGCCCAAACCAGGTAAAAATCCCTCGAGTTTCCATTAAGCCACTTCAACCACAAGAACACATGAATCCTCCCCCGATAAACTAATTCTAACGTGTCAGTGATACGAAACACCAACAGATGTAACTAGTCTTTTGCAAGGTCTCCCTCTTGATTTGTGCGTCCATTTTAAACCTGTCTTCATGGTTGTAAGGATCAAAGACACTGAGAAGGGGGGTTGAATCGGTGGACTTATAGGACTAATTTCGCTATGAACTTAAACTATGAGACTCAATCACAACGGAAGCAAACCTATGCAATTCTATTAGGCCAAGACCCCTAACAATGCTAGTAGAAAGATAACAACAACAATCAAGCACTAGCACGATAGCCACTAAGAGGAATCAAAGAACAACCTATCACTCTACTCAAACGGTAAGAAAATGTGGTAAATAAAGAGCGAGAGATAGAGAGTGCTTAGTGATTTTTCCTAAGGTCTCAGAAGGTAGGCGCCTTCTCCTAATCCTCGTTGGATCACTCCCGTCGGAGTCTCGATCCCTCTCGTTGTTCTCGAAACGATGCTCACAAGGGTACGCTTCACTCTCGGAGTGAAGTCATCGACGGCCCGACTGTCGCACATAATACCTAAGTGCTAGAGCAAGCCTCCAAAGCTCGAGCGCTCCCTCTTGGTGTCCCTTTCGAGCGGGAGACCCAAAACCGCGTAAAACTTAGCGTCGTCTTCCACAATCTACTCAAAAGCTCAAACACCAACTCCTAGCCAGTCTAGGCTGTCCAAACCAAGAGTAATAGGCAAATATCACTCCTCTCAAGCCACAAGCTCTATAAGTGTATGAATGCTCCCTATCACTCTCCTACTAGCACCAAAGATCTCTAATCTTGTCTTGTGCTCTCATGGTGGTATCCTTTGGCCTATCACAAGTTTACACCAGCAGTTCAGACCTAAGGCCCACGGCAAAATGTTCCCCTCCACGGTTTAAATATGCTCCAAATCTAGAACCAACCATTGGAACGTGATATCATAAAGCTGACTGCTTTATGCAATCACCGGACTGTTCGGTGACTAGACAACCAGACTGTCCGATGACCCTTTCCTCTATCTGGTCAGGGAAACACCCTCTCTGTAATCCATTTCATAGGACACTGAACTGTCTCGTGACCCTTTCCTCCATCTGGCCAGGGAAACACTCTCTCTAGAATCCATTCCATAGGACACCGGACTGTCCGGTGCATACCTTCACTAGACTGTCCGGTGACTTTCACTTTTGAACTCCCGAGATATCTTCTCTGGACTTCAGCTTCTGGCTCACCGGACTGTCCGATCACTGCAACACCGAACTGTCTGGTGACTTCTCCACCTCGACTCCAGAGAGCATCTCTCTCTGGACTGGCTCCTCCAGGGCTCATCGAACTGTCCAGTGACTGTTTCTTCAGCTGAACTTGAGCTTCGGTCTTCGGCTTCGCTTTCTCTGCCATCTTCAATGCTTTTTGAGGATCTGAGGAGCATTCACACCATCTAACACTTGTATGACAGGAGACAAATGACCTTGCCCCCTTAATAGTACCGACAGTCCTATGGACTCTAGCTAATTCTTAGCCTTGGTCATCCGACGCCCCAAAACTCCTCTTTTTTGGATCGTCCTTGTCATCCATCGAAGAAGCCCATCATGTTGTTGTAAAATTAACAGGGTAGAACCTACAATCACAACCGTTACTTATGGTGTTCATTCAATCACCAAAATCAATTCATACCTTTTAGGGGACTTCAAAGGTCATTAAGCTAACAATCTCTCTCTTTTTGGTGATTGATGCCATAATACTCACAAACAGGCTCAAACGAGATGAAGGAAGATAAAGAAAAAAATATATCTCGAAAGAACACTTACCCCCTTACCTTGATGACTTCTCAAAAAATTTTTGAAAGAGCTCCTTTCCTTTGTCATAGTTTAGAAGCGCTCACTCTCCCCCTGTTTGCTAGCTCTCTCTCTCTCCCTTTGTCATCCAATCATACAAAAAGATGGCATCGAGGAAGCATATAGAGAAGGAGAACGCTGTAGAGACAAAGGTTAGTGCACGATAGAATAGAACAGGAGCGCAAAGCACTAAGGAACCTGCAAAAGACAATCAGAACACAGGGAGCCACTCACAATGAATCCACGGGGTTAGTCTAGAAATCAAGTGTATTTCAATGAGGTAAAAGAGCCAAATGAAATACAAGCTCACCAAAATAACATGAATAGCCAAATAAATCCGCCAAATAAAAAACCAATGCCCTATCTACCCATCCATGGCCTCTGCCTAGACAGCTAGTTACTCAAAAAATGATACACCATATGGCTCAATCCCAACTCCTACAAGAGATCTAGTTCTGCCCGGCTAAAGAGTCGAGGGCAGTGACAGTCGGTGGCTGCTCCTCTGAAACTGGTTTGGCTGCTGCAGCTGACTCATCTCCTACAGGCTACTCAGTATCATTAAAAGCACTCAAGCCGGAGGAAGACGTCGGGGAGGGCTCTTTGGCATCAAGTATAGCTGGCTGATCCGCACTGGGAAGGACCTGAGCTGCCTCCTCTGCTGTGTATCTGACCTCAACCAGGATTGCTGCATCTGAAGAACTCGGCTGCTCGGGTGTGGTGGATGAAAGCTCTGTCCTTGAAACCGTTGGCGGTTGCTTTGACAAAACTGATTCAGCAGTGGTAGCCTCAAACGATATAACCCTTAGAGCAAGAGGAGAACTACCAACTGCTGTCCCTGACTCCAATGCCGGTATGGAGACTATGGGCTCAGCTGAAGCAAACAAAACCGACATGGAGTACGAGGAAACCGGAGAGAACTGAGATGAAGTAATGGGCACGCTAACTCCTCCAGTAGTCACTATCGTGCTGGCTACCACAAAAGGTACAAATGGTGATAATGGAGCTGAGAGCAAAGTCATGAAAGTGGGATACTACTGCTGCTGATTCTAAAGCTCTGTTGTGAATGTTGACACTGACGAATACTGCAGCTGAGGTGCTGCCGGCTGTAGCTGCGAGGGCAGGAGACCCGGTATCGTAGTCGTCGGGAACACCGGCAAAGGTGACATACCAATCCCCTGGAGATATGATGTAATCGCTCCAAATCCAGCAGACATATATGATATTGCCGCTGCCATCTCCAAGTAAGTCCGCTGCAACTTCTCAAAGAACTCCCTATCCTGCCATCTCCTCTCCTCAGCAAGCTCTCTCTCCATCTGAAACCTCTACTCAATCTGGAGGTGCTCGAGTCAAATCCTCTTCTTGAACTCGGCACTCTCTCAGCGAATCCGCACATCTTGGTCCTGTCTGTATCTCTTTTGCTCAGCCTGCTCTGCCTGGATAACATCTAAACGGGCGGCTAAGAGCACGGTCAAGTGTGGCACGAGAGGTAGGAGTCTCGGTCTGACCTAGAGCCTCAGTGCTCCTAGCCCCCCGACTGTGCTCCCTCTGGAGCCTCAATCTTAATCTCAAACTACTCATGGCCTGTGGTCTCCTCTCCTCCAGGGCTACTCTGAGAAGCTGATACGCGAAGAACCCTGGAGCCGGATGTCTCAGCTGGACTGAAGGAGATGGTAATCTCTTGCAAAGCTGTATACTCTTTCTCAGTCATAACGCCAGCTCTCCTCAGCAACAGACATATGTAAGGGGCAAATTGTAACTGTCGAGCACCAATTCCCTCATATAATATACTCCATCTGTGCAAGCAGTAAATCTGTCAGATCAAAATTCTCATGCCTCAGCAGGTAGCAAAGCAGCCACTGATGCAGAATAATGAATCGCTCTCTGTAGCCAGCTCGAGGAGCTATCGACCTCCCAAGCAACCCTCTCAATACACGTGCCTCGTGTATCAACCTCAGAGGGTGCCTCTCGTAATGCTCCTCATGAGGTGGTAGGAAAGCAATACTCAGTCTCTCATCACTGGGATCTATCCATTCAAAGGGTTTGAACAGCGGTGAGAAATCTATATGAGCCTATGCGTGGATCCAAGTCTCAGAAGATACATAAACCAGAAGTACAAGCTGTCGAAGGAGATCGATAGTGAGGCATAGAACTCCAGAACAACCTCCTCACTAAATCTCAAGGGCTGGGTGACCAACTCTGACAAACCAGAAAGATAAGCAATGTGCCCCTCCATGTCAACTCTAGCTCCTCTGCTCACTGCCTCTATAGAACAGTGACGGTGAGCTGCAAACACTGAACTCTACCCTTAGTGGCAAGCTGTCTCCTGTAGGTCTCATAGATCCTACGCTGTAGAATCGTCCAGAACGGTCAGCATCAGCATGTCTAGCAGCGGAGACCCAAGTAGTGAAGTCCACTCCTCTTGGCCTTTATGGCTGGAGCCTTGAGCTTTAACAGATCAACCTCAACCTCAACAACTCTAGCCATGGCCCGACGAGCTCTCTCAGCTCTAGCTGCGCAAACAGTGCAAATCCCAAACTTCTGATGAGGGCACCTCAGTGACCTCGGCTGTGATACTCTCTGGGCTGCCTCTCCCTCCGCGGTTCTCAACTGTCGACTGGCAAGATCTCTCTGCGGCTGCACCTCTCTTTCAGCACGGGTGGTCGTCACTCTCTGTTGGGTCAACTGCCTCAACTCGCCCTAGATCTCAACACCACCAATCCTCAAAGCTCCACTCCTCCTATGTGGAGGCAATCCACCTCCGCTGCAGCTAAAGCTCTATCCCACTCAGGGTCACCAGTCCGCTGCTTCTTCTTCCCAGGCTCTACAGCCTTGTTCTTCCCCATCTCCTCTGCAGAAGATCTCTATCTACCCAAACTGTCAACTGTCACAAGAGAAACTAACACTGAAGCTCAACTGACCAGCTGACCACAAAAGATAGGATTAAAAGCTTAGCTCTCAACCCGTCCAAAAAAAATCTGGACTGCCACAGAAACCTCTGCCAACTGCCATTGTCCATTGTCATGTCCCACTGACCAACTGTCACTTCACCACATAGGAATAAGATATAGGATGTAAGAACAAAGGTGAGCAACTCAAATAGAAATCCTAGCGGTGGAAAAAGGGCATATCATTGATCAAATAAAACAAATAAGATCAACGGTGATATCGACGGACTAATGCCACAATTCAAAATAATAACAATTAATCCAAATTGTAACACTAGCGACAAGAGATCAATGTCATACTAAAATATGAAAAGGATAACCTCAATATGACGCTAAGAACAGGAATTGTCAATTAATCACATCATTTGGCAATAAAAGATTAAACTTTTATCAAACACTACCAATTTTCACAATTAACCAACTCTAGGGCATGCAGGGCATTTCCCATGAAATGAATGTGATAGAAATCAATACCCCAGAGACTGGAAGCCAAAACTGCCGAAAATACACCTCAAACCACTTTCAATCACGTCAAAGGTGAAAACCCTAGTAAGGGTTTTTGAAACTTTGGGAACTTGGTGAACTGGAGTTCCAGTTGCGCGCGGGGAGCTGCAGTGCAAGGAGCACGACGGCGAGAGAAGCACATAGCAGTGCAGGACTTGGTGGCAGTGAGGCAGCATGGCGTAGGACGCGGCAGCAAGGGCTAGGGCACGTAAGGAGCGCGTGGCGAGGACAGAACGGCGTGGTGAGCAGCGGCACAGGAGCGGCGACGACCGGAGGTGGGTGCAAGGGCAGCGAGCAGCACGCGGCGGTGACGGCGAGGAAAGCGGCGGTCAGGTTGACGGTCGGCGAGGCGCACGAGAAAAGTGAAGAGAGGAATCCACGTGTGGTCGGTTAAGGAAATAATCAACGGCTGGATTTGCTCACAAAGAAAATGGATGGCCGAGATTCACCGATCAAAAGGGGTCACCGGACTGTCCGGTCCTCTAAATTTGTCCGGTGACTATAAAAGTCCGGACTGTCTTGTGTCGGGGAAATTCTGATTTCCCGAGAAGCAACCGCTTCATCTTCCAATCACCGGACTGTCCGGTGATCTCATTGGATTGTCCGGTGACTGTCCAACTCCGTTGGTCACTCGGTTCATGCAGAATCAAGAAATTCTTTCTAGACTTTAAATATCCTCAACAAAGAACCAAATAAACACCACACTTGTCTAGAAAGAGAACTCTCAAACACTCTTTTGCAAATAGATAACTCCTGAAAAGTTTAGCATTTTTGCAAATCGTAATTAAGATCGAGCGATAAAAACCAAAGCGAGAAAGAGGCTCCAAAAAGAAAATGTATGAACCCTTGTTCACGATCTACGTAAATAGATTTTAGAGACCGTTAAGCACAGGGTTCAATGGGCATGAAGCTCACAATTGCTTTAGTTACTCTTTGTGGAGTATGTGAATTCATATGGACAATTTAATCACTTTCTCCATAGAGTAACACACCTCATCTGTGGTTCCTATATGCAATGCATGGCAACAACATCCTAGCTAATGCATTAAATTTAAATATGCTATGTAGATGCAAGCAAATTAAAGACATTGCATAAAGAAACTTATTCGGTGCCAAGTCTGACCCATCTTAAGCTTATTCACCATATGCCCGCCGTTTTGCCTTGAGATAGCCAAACCACTTTCTCAAGCTCTTCTCCCATGCATATGGATATCTCAAGGTGGTTAGGCACTGATTTAATTTTTTTGTTCTTTTCTTTTATCTTTTTATATATAATGCATGATAGTGCAAACATCTAGTACACAGTGGAGTCCTAACTACAATGCAAGACAAGAAAAGAAACCTACTCCACTATGTACAAGAAAAAACCTTCTTGAAGAGTAGATTGACGTTGTAGCACGATCAACACATGGTGGACTTCAAGAATTTTCAATTTGCTTCACGGTCCACCACCTTGGTCCCTTCACTTATTCTTGGCAAGCCAAGAGAGTTTAGGCTTTCTCTCTCGGTCCACGATCACCTTGGAGATCCAAATCTTCTTAATCGTCCTCTTGTCATTTGGCGGTCCGAGCGGCTTCTCTTTCACTTTTTCATCTTTGGCCCTGAAAAGCTTGTAGTGCACATCCTCATAGAAAAGGTTAGCGTTAGGCATAATCTTAGGCACGCTCACCTTGGGACAATCCTTAGAGCGGGAGCATCAAGGCAACACTTCTCACAATAATAGCCATCCGCCATGAGCGGGACTATCCATGCGAGGATCTCATCTTCGTTGCCAGTGATGTTAATAGATAAAGGATATGATCCTAAGCCATTGTGGTTGTGGTTATTGATGAGGTTTTTGCTTAAGATTTTTTTTTGAATTTGCCTTCCTCTAGTAAGCCGCTCAAAAGCATCCATCACAGTCTCTCTCTTCTCCTTGAGCTTTGTGTATTCCATCAAAATAGGTGGCTCAAGAGTAGTACTCTTCTTAGAGAGGGTTAGATCATAAGAAGTAGAATTTTCATTTAAATGCTTTGAAGAGTATAAGAGAGGGTCAAGATCAAGAGCTTCATGAGTGCGCACTAATGCCTTATCCTTCTCACTTAGCTCTACGTGCTTCTCCTTGAGAGACTCATAAGACTCACGTAGAACACCATGAGAATGCTTAAGTGCATTGAGCTCACTCTCAAGCTTCCGAACTCGAAATATCGCTACTTCATGCTCCTTGGTCACCACTTCAATATTCTTGATCTTCTTTATGATGGTCTTGTTGGCCTTCTCAAGGAATAGGACTAGATCATTGTAGCTAGGTCCATCATCTTCATCTTCATAGTCCTCCTCTTCATCAAGATCATCATCTTCATCCACATAGCCCTCACAATTTTGGTCCATCAAGCAAAAAGGTGGTGGTGGTAGTTCATTGGTGAAGCTTGTCATAGCAATACCTACGAACTCTTCTTCACTTGAAGAGGAAAAGTCTGAATCATCATCATCGATGAGCCACTCACCAACAATGTAAGCTTTGTGTGAGAATTTCTTTTTCTCCTTTCTCTTGCTCTTCTCTTTGACAAAAAACTTCTTCTTAAATTTTCTCTTGGGCTTGTGTTCTTCGTCCTCGCTTTCACTTGTAGCTTCCTTCTTGTTCTCTTTCTTGGGCTTAGGACACTCCTTGGTAAAATGGTCTTTCTTGCCACAATTAAAACACCAAGAGTTTCTCTTAGAGGATGAGGGTCTTCTCTTACGAAATAGCTTTTTCATCAAGAGCGCAAGTTCCTTATTGTCACTTCATCATCCTCATCCTTCTCCACCTTCTTCTTCTTGTTGTTCTTACCATTGAGAGATTCTTCAACTTGAAGGGCCAAATTCTTGAGCAATTGTGTGTCGTTGGAGGTGCCTAACATGTAACCCTCATAGGCCATGAACTTGCCAAGTATGACGTCAATGGAGAGAGTAGCCAAGTTGACTTTAAAGAGACACGTGACGATGGAGTTGTAGCTTGACGGCAACATCCTCAAGAGCTTCCTCATGATCTTAATATCATTAAATTTTTTTGAGGCCCAAGTCATTGATCTCTTCCACCACTACAAGCAAGCGAGAATAAACATTATTAGCTTTTTCATAAGGTAGCATGGTGATGGAATCATATTTGTTCTTAAGAACGTAGTAATGCTCTTCTTTGGCCTTGGAGGAGCCCTCATGGATGTTTTGTAACTGTATCCATATGTCATGCGCGATGGATGATGCAGTGATCCTAAAAAAGACATTTTTTGAAATGCATCTAAATATGACATTCCTAGCCTTAGCATTGAATTTAATGAAGATAAGATCAAGTCTCTCATTCTCATTCGTAGCGTTATGCGTCACAAGCCACACTTTCCCATCGATTGACTAAAAGTAGGCTTGCATGCAAGCCTTTCAATAAGAGTTATCATCCCCATCAAACACAGCCATCCAGTTTGGCATCTTTACTCAAGGCAGTGCAGCCTGAAAATGAGCACTTGGCTCTGATACCACTTGTAAGGATCAAAGATACCAAGAAGAGGGTTGAATCGGTGGACTTATAGGACTAATTTCGCTACGAACTTAAACTACGAGACTCAATCACAACGAAAGCAAACCTATACAATTCTAGTAGGCCAAGACCCTTAACAATGCTAGTAAAAAGATAAGAACAACAAGCAAGCATTAGTACGATAGCCACCAAAAGGAATCAAAGAACAACCTATCACTCTACTCAAACAGTAAGTAAATGTGGTAAGTAAAGAGAGAGAGATAGAGAGTGCTCAGTGATTTTTCTCGAGGTCTCAGAAGGTAGGCGCCTTCCCCTAATCCTCGTTGGACCACTTCCGTTGGAGTCTCGGTCCCTCCCGTCTTTCCCGGAACATTACTCACAAAGGTACACTTCACTCCCGAGGTGAAGTCACCGGCGGCCCGGTTATCGCACACACTACCCAAACGCTAAAGCAAGCCTCCAGGGCTCGGGCGCTACCTCTTGGTATCCCTTTCAAGCAAGAAACCCGGAACCGCATTGAACACCCACACAATCTGGATTTGATACAAAACTTGGCATCGTCTTACACAATCTCCTCGGAACCTCGAACACCGACTCCTAGCTGGTCTAGGCTGCCCAAACCAAGAGTAATAGGCAAAGATCACTCCTCTCAAGCCCCACAAGCTCTAGAAGTGTATGAATGCTCCCTATCACTCTCCTACTAGCACCAAAGATCTCTAATCTTGTCTTGTGCTCTCTTGGTGGTATCCCTTGGCCTCTCACAAGTTTCCTCTAGCAGTTCAGACCTCAAGTCCACGGCAAAACATCTCCCTCCATGGTTTAAATAGGCACCAAGCCTAGAAACAACCGTTGGAATGTGATTTTATAAAGCTGATTGGTTTATGCAACCACCGGACTGTTCGGTGACTGGACCACCGGACTGTCCGGTGACCCTTTCCTCCATCTGGCCAGGGAAACACTCTCTCTGAAATCCATTCCATAGGACACCGGACTATCCGGTGCATACCTTCACCAGACTGTGCGGTGACTTTCACTTTTGGACTACCAGAGACATCTTCTCTGAACTTAGCTTCTGGCTCACTGGACTGTCCGATCACTGCACCACCGGACCGTCCGGTGACTTCTCCACCTCGACTCTAGAGAGCACCTCTCTCTGTCCGGTGAGCTCACCGGACTGGCTCCTCCAGGGCTCACCGGACTGTCCAGTGACTACTTCTTCAGCTGGACTTGAGCTTCGGCCTTTGACTTCACTTTCTCTATCATCTTCAGTGCTTTCTGAGGATCTAAGAAGCATTCACACCCTCTAACACTTGTATGATAGGAGACAAATGACTTTACCCCTCTTAATAGTACTAACGGTCCTATGGACTCTCTAGCTAATCCTTAGCTTTGGTTCTCCGACGCTCGAAAACTCCTCTTTTTGGGATCGTCTTTGTCATCCATCGAGGAAGCCCACCATGTTGTTGTAGAATTAGCGGGGTGAAACCTACAACACAACTGTTACCTATGGTGTTCATTCAATCATCAAAATCAATTCATACCTTTTAGAGAACTTCAAAGTCATGAAGCTGACAATGGTCAAGAATCTCTCCTCCATTGCTATCTCAATCGTCTCTTCTCTATTGATGTGATAACTCCATCATCCATCCATCCTCCCCTACACACAATAAATCCAACAAGACTTGTTTCTTGTGAAGGGTTAGTTATGCATTAGGAAATGTATGAAGCTTACAATGAAATACATCTAGAGGATTCTATACTTATATCAAGAACAAGCAACTTCTACTACATGTTAGATTTCTCATGAGCGCAATACAATGAATGGACAAAATATGCAATGGATATAATGAGAAGACATGAGAGATGAGGTTTCCAAACCTTTCACCAATATGGTGTTTTTGTTCCACTCGAAGCACGTGAGAGTTCAGTGTATGTTTTAATCATTCTTGTACTTCACCTTGAAAATCATGAAGGAAGATAGGTTAGTAGCAAACATATTGCTTTTGCTTTTAGCAGGCTGTATACATGCTCATCGGAGCTGATCCCAAGAAAGTAAAAAGAAAATATTTCCTGCAAACAATTTTTGTCAGAATCCATGGAATCATCTTGACTGGTCTCAGTTCCCTCCGGTGGCATCTCCAAAAGCTCCCCATTAACACCCCTAAATCAATTATAAGGAATTAGTATAAAAATTTTCCTCCAACAGCTCCTTTAAGCACCTATCTACTTTTGAAGGTCCCCAGAAATCCCCCCATTCAGAGGTAGATCCGAGAAACTTTCTGAGGTTCTCAATCCTATCTCTTGTGCAACTAACTGTGGGATCGATTGTTCATTTAGCTTAAATTTAAACTATATTTAAGAAAGTTGTTGGAGGAGATGATTAAAATAGACCTCAAAATATTTTTGATTGGCCCCAAAAGGTACCTTTTGAGATGATTTTTAAGGGAATTGTTGGAGATGCTCTAAAATTCAGTTAGTGCCACATTGAAAACGCAAGCTAATTCGTGTACAGGGCAAAACCGTCTCACAAGCGGAGAAGTCCGTTTGGCTTGTTTCTTATAATTTTTCTAGGCTTTGTATAGTTCTCCTTGTATATTTTTCTTGGGACAAAGTCTAATTTATTACCTCAAGTAGAGCCAAAGTTCAAATAACCCCTAAACTATCTTTTGATTTATATTACCTCACCAAAACTTGATTTTAGATCAATTTACCCCCCTTATGCAATTTGTCTTTTTTTCTCAATACACAAGCGGGTGGCTAATCAGTCACAAGCGGGTGACGGACCCAGGCTAGACGCAAAGCCTGCTGTGACTCTCTGGCAGTCCTAGTTCTTTGAAAGATCAGGCTAGAGCGTAACTCTCGAGTCTTCAGGCACACCCTTTACAAGGAGTTCGAGGTAGCAGATAGGTGCTTGGAACAAGTGTCACACCTGGTTTTAAAACTAAAACCAGGCACACCCTTTACAAGGAGTTCGAGGTAGCAGATAGGTGCTTGGAACAAGTGTCACACCTGGTTTTAAAACCAAAACCAAGTGACCCTTTATTTGTACTAAAAATCAATTTTTACACATAAAGTGACTTCATTAATGGTAAAACAGAACAATGTCACGATTAAAAAGAAAAAAATGATTATCAAATGCAGCGGAAAAGTAAACCAAGCGTAACATAGCTTTCACAGACAGTCGACTGAAGAGACAGCACGCTTAGACTTCAGCTCATGGGTCTTCAATGTCCTCTCAAAATTTTCTTTCAACTGAGCAACATTTATACAGGCAAGGTTGAGTACAAGATGTACTCAGCAAGTGTGAGAAAAGATGACATGTGGCAATAATCGAGGTAAAGGTAATAAAGAGTTCTTTTGCATAAAAGCACACAATAGAGACACACTTCCTATTAAGTACCTATTTACTAAGTGATAGACATCGCACCAATAGACCAACATGCCTACAGCCTACCCGACTGCAGCACCAACATAAGAACCAATCATAGTCTCCCACTATGATCCACTAACATCACCAAACCATAACCATTCTCACTAATCATGTGAGGGTCCATGCAATGCTCGTGATCGTGAGCACGGTTATCATAACAGTTTTAACTCTGCAGAGGTTATACATAATTCATGAGAAGTGATTTCATCCCCTGTTTCCGGGTGGACTAAAGAATCTCTATTATGCCTGTGCTAGCTCCATACTCGCACACTTCCTTTGGTGTGAGGGTCAAGAGATCACTTCAAAGCTTTTTCATGGCTTCCTCCAACTTGTACATGCTCACTGAGATTTTACCTATAAGTCACTAACCGTAACCTTGGAAAAGCCTCCTCTTATGCTAGATGGTTCCCGGGAGTAACCCTCTCTTTCTCACACATCTTTCTTCAGGAGGTTTCCCGCGTAACTCGCTTTCTCCGCTTCACCGGTTGGCATGTACAAAACTGGTCTCCACCACTTACTATGTCAGACCGCACCCATTCTTGGCTTGTGGTTGTACGGTAACACATGGGTGGTCGCTCCATGAACCGTTCCTTATATTTAGATAGATAACATACCAAATGACAGTGCCGATAACTCCGCACACAGCCCTACACCGACCATATCCCCAAAATCATTAATCTTTTACTATTAAATAACCCATTAATCCTCGTGAAGCAAGTATGATAATAATCAATTTAATATCACCCATCTCGACAACAACAAGCTAAGTATGTAATCTACCCATCAAAAAGGTAAAATAGGGCGACAAGGCATAATAAAGAAAGACTAGGTAAATTTCTAATAATAGGTGTGCAATTAATTTGATACAAGCATGCAATCTACAAGATAGGGTTTTGTAAATTAGGCACAAAATAGTAAGGACACTTGCTTTTGTAATAATATTGCTGCTCAATGATCTTGAAGTTGTGATTCTTGAAGTCCTCGCAAGGCGGATCCAAAGCGTATTCATCTAAGCGGGCAGGCACGACAAACAAAGAAACACAAACCAATCACAAACATGCATACAACAAAAGAGAATCAATAGCATAATATCATGAATGCATAGGTTATGTTGCTACAGTTGTTTTGGCATAAGAATTGCTTAAATCGGAGTTATGGAAAAGTTATAGCGTTTATAAGGTTCAAGAACGAATCTGTGATTAAATAAACTATGAGACTTAGGTGCAAATTATTAAATTAGAATAGTAAGATGTATTAATTAATAAAACAAGTTTTAAAATGGAATTTATTAATTGATAGTGAATATTTAATAATTTATTAAAGTTATGAAAAATATTAACATCATCATTATTTATATCAATATTATCCTTAACATTATTATTATTTTATTAATATAAAGATACTATTGTTATAAATAAATTTATTAGTAATAGTATGAATATTAATAATGTTATGTTTTCTACTTTTATTAGAATTATTATTCATAATTAAAATTACTAATGTACTTATTATTAACTAGTAATATTAGTATTTGCTATCACTATTATTATACTTTGACATTTTATAATTATTATTAATTATCTGAATTATTATTACTATTATTATAATTAATTATGATTACAATTGTAATTAATAAATGATTATCAAAATTATTTTATTATTACCGCCAGTATTAGTATTAGTATTAATTGTTATCGCTGGTGGTATTAATTTATTAATTAATATCATCTTTAATAGTATTACTATTATTTATTAGTACAATTCTTTTTATTGGTAGTATTGATTTATTAATTAAATAAAAATACAGGGGCTTTTCCGTAAACTTAATAGAGTTAATTAATATCAAATTAACTATTAAATTAATTATTATATTTTTCAGATTAATAATATTATTAATCATTATATTATTATATTCATTAATTAAAACATTAATCTGATATTAATTATCCAAATTTTCTAATTATTTTTAAGTAATCGGTTGCTGATACAGTAATGCATTTGATTTATTTTTATTCGGAAATAGGGAATTAATCTGGGCCTTAGATCTAGAAATGGATGGATGGAATTAATTTGGCCAAGCGGCCTGATCTGGTCTGTTGATTTCGAAATGGATAATCCTGATTAAAAGGCGCACCTGGCAATATCAGGGCCCTTGGATCAGGATCTAGCGGCTTGGATCAAATAGAGTAAGTTGAGAGGGGGTTGATCTGATCTCGGCCGTCGAACCAAGATCGGACGGCTCTGGTAGGCCGCACCTAGGCAGGGGCTGCTGGCGGGCGGCCGGCCGGTGGTCAAAGGCGGCCGCGCCCATGGTGGCTCGTCGGAGGACGCCGTTGCCGGCGCTCCGGTGCACGGTTCTTCGCGGGGAGCGGCTCAAATCAAAGAGGACAACGAGAGTTGTTTCACCTTGGGGTTTGCCGGAGTCGGTGGTGGCCGGATGTGGGGGCTCAACGGTGAGGCGCGGTTCCGGGACTTTGGTGAGGTCGAGTGGCTTCTCTGGGCGGCGGCGCTCGACAGGATCCGGTCAGGAAGGGACGGTGCGGCGCAAGGGTCGGCATGAGGTCAGTGGTGGCCGGGACGGCTCCGAGGGGCGGCGTGACGGGCGGCTAGGTTTTGGATTTTCTGGAGGAGAGAGAGAGGGCGAGCGGTGCAGTTTTTGTAGGGGAAAACAGGGCGACCAAGTCGGGGGATTCTGGGGCGCGGTTTAGGGGAGGAATACCGTAGAGAATGGGAGCGGTTTGGGGCGACGAGCGCGAAAATCTCGGCTGGGGCGGTTGGGTTTGCTGGGGCAGCTGGAGCTCGAGGATGACGGACAGGCCTCGCGCGTCAGTGAGAGAAAGAGGAAGGAGTGAGTGGTGCTAGGCCAAAAGAAAAAAAAAAAGAGGCTAGCTAGCGGGTTAAGCCGAGAGAGAGGGGGGAAAGGGCTGGCGGCAGGGCGGTGTTGTTTCTTTTTTTTTCTATTTCCTTTAATCCTTTTATTTGTTTATTAATTGATTCCTTCTCAGATTATTTCAAAACTTCGAAATGAGAGATTTTGTGTAATATAGTTTGGGATAAATGCATTTTACTTTATTTGAACCATTTCAAATAAAATCTTATTTTAAGACATGCTTTTTTCTAGAATCCAAATTTTGGTAAAACATCTCTTATTTCCTTTGATTCTAATTTATTTTATCCAATTATTTATTATAAAAAAATAAAAGAGTTCGTTTGAAAGTATTTGAGATAAATTCATTTCATGCATTATTTGAAACCTTTTTAAATAAAACCAAATTTCACAATAAAAACCACATTTCCAATACATCTTTTTGGAAATCTAAATCTTTAGAAAACATCAATTTTTTCATATCAAATAAAAATCCTTTTAAATACAAAAAATCATTGGACTAAATTGTTTCCAAAACAGTAAAATAATTTGAGATAGATTCATTTTACTTCATTTCAGAGTTTCCAATTAAAAATTAAAGTTCACAATAAAATTTTTAAAGATATATTTTTAAAAATCAAATTTAGGGAAAACACCTCTTCATTTTTTTATAAATAAACTTGCTTTTTAAAATAAATAAAAATCATTTTATTAAAGCAAGTTAATTATTAAACAAAACAATTAAGCCTTTATTTTCAAGGAAATTTTGAATACATTTAAAATAAAAAAATAATTAAATAAATAGATAAAATCCTTTAAATAATTAAAAATTTTACTTTTTATAATTGAAAAGGTTCACATCCCCAAATTGGAAATTTTGGGGTGTGACAACAAGCTGGCTTATGGAGCAAGGCCGGGGTGCTTTGCTAGTCGCTCCTTGTCAATGAGTAATCAGTATTTGTTTCTAGGTCGCATGCGTGGTCGAGTCGTTACCAACTTACCATTGCATTTTCCGTTGTTTGTATTAGGTGGAGTCTGTCTGTCTACCTGTTGACGCCAAAAAAGATCTGGCCAGCACGTCCGTGTGCAGAACATCGATGTCGCCTTGACAAAAATCATCACGAGCACCTAGAAAACCCACCTCGGAAGGGACCCGTCGGAGAAGAATCTTCTTAGGGTTGATCCGGGCTCCATCAGGTCAGCTGGATCGCTTTTACGTATCGCCAGAATGGGAGAAGAACAGAATTGGGGTCGAGTAAGAGGATTAAGGTTTGAAGAGATGAAAAACATAAAGGCAAGTTGATAGAGACGATTGGCATGCCCCTCAATCGCCCTGAGGCCTCTTTTTATTAGAGGTGAGGTGGTCTTACCCGGTTTCGAATCCTATTAATTAAGAAGGTAATTTGTTTCTAAAACAACCGAAACCAATTTTACCGGATTGTCTAGCACATGGCCGGAGACTTCGGGAACCGGACACTTCGGCCTTGTGCCGGTCGCTCCGGTGAATTTCTGGCAATTCTAAAAAGGGGTCGGTCGGACATTTCAGACTAGTGCCAGACACTCCGGGTATTAAAATACCGACTCCAGAAGGGGGTCAGTCGAAGACTCCGAGCTTGTGCCAAAAACTCCAAGCATTAAAAATGCCGACTCCAGAAAAGGGTCGGCCGGGGACTCCGGCCTTGCACCAGACACTCCGGGCATTAAAATGCCGACCCCAAAATACGGTCGACTTGAGATTCTGGCCCGGTGCCAAACACTTCGGTACTTGTAATTTTTGAGTGTCAACATATGCCTCCATGTTTTTTGGTAAAGTGAGCTTACCACAAAACACCTTAAATACTCAAAAATCACTAAGGGCGATGGTTCTTTGACTCATCAGCATGTTATAATCTCTTAACAACGATATTCATCATATCGGCTATTTTTCTCTTAAGCATTTTGCCATATGCTCGAGTGATATTTCTTCAAGTATCGGCCATTAAGGGCCCTAGACAACGACACTGCTTGCATGTCTTCTACCATGTAGGCATTTCTGGTTATGACTCTCACTACCCTATATGGTCCTTTCCAACTAGGGGACCACTTCTCGAATTCGTTGTTTTTCGAACCGACGGGCAGAATTATTTTTCAAACTAATTCGCCCAGTTGAAAAGGTTTGACTTTCATACCTTCTTCTTGTATATGAAATAGTGGACTTGACTAACTCAATTCTTAGGAAATCGCAAATCAGATCATTTGTTCTTAACTCAACAAGGGAAGCACGAGCCCCCTCTTTTTCTTCTTGTTCCCAATTCGCTACCAAGCAAGTTCGAATGAATTGACTATTCGTGCGATAAATTCTTTGAGTTAACTTGCTATTTTCATGAGAAATAAAATTGACAAGTCGAAGTTGGAGATTATCCTCTTCTTGCAGGAGATCTTGCGGGAAAAGTCTTGCTAGATTTCTCCCTTCGTCCATTTCACTTCTTATTGTAGGCTCTAGCAACTCTGTCTTTCTCAATTTCCTTTAAGTCATTCAAGCGCTTATCGGTCACCTCATCAATATTATCTAACATCAAGGCATTATACTCATTGGTGGACAAGTCATTTTGTTTGGCTAACCTAAGAGCTCTTAGATTTACTTCAATAGGTAAAACAGCCTCTTGTCCATACACCAACTCATAGGGAGTTACCTTAGTAGCTCCATGTCTAGATATCCGATGGGCCCATAAGGCTTCCGATAATGTTTCATGCCATCTCTTGGGGTTATTCTCTTTCTTCTTAATGAGCTTGATTAATGTATTACTAGACTCAGCTTGTCCATTGGCCTGAGCGTAATATGGAAAACAATTGAGCAACTAAATCCCCATAGGATTCGGTAAACTCACGAACATGACTGGATGTAAATGAGGTACCTTGATCCATGGTCAATATTTGTGATATGCTGAATCTATAAATAATATGGTTAGTAGTGAACTCAATTACCTTTTTGTGCATCATATTTTTTAGGGCAACCACTTCGGTTCATTTGGTGAAGTAATCCGTCGCTACTAACACGAAGCGATGCCCTTTTGAGGATGGGAGATATATTTGCCCTACAAAATCCAATCCTCACCCTCGGAATGGCCAAGGTTTGATGATGGGACTCATCATGGCAGTGGGCACTAATTGAACATTCCCAAACCTTTGACATTCTTCGCACCCTTTGTAGTAAGGGTAACAATCGGCACTGGGCCAATAGAATCCAGCCCTTCTCAATAGCCACTTCATTTTAGGAGCCAATTAATGCGTACCACAAATGCCTTCATGAATGTCCCCCATAGCCACTTTGGCTTCTTCGTCATCCAGGCGCTTTAAAAGCAAATCATCCTCCGTTCAGCAATACAAATAGCCATCAATCAAAGTGTACTTGAAAGCCATGTGCCGAACTTTTTGCTCTACCCTTTGAGTTGGACCACAAATATAAGATACTATAGAAAACCTCTAATCGGATGATTCGATTTTACTTTGGTCTGGGTCACTAATAGCCGAATTCTCCGTCTCTAGGATCTCAAGCATCGGTTTCTTAGTGATTGAGAATTTTCTTTTGCCAACATTGTGACCGGATGCTTGTTGTGCTAAATCATTAGCTCTACTATTTTCATGCCTAGGAACATGATGTATATGAAATTCATTCAAATTTTTGACAACGTCCAGGCATTTATCCAAAATCGCATTTAGAGATCCATTTAAGCATTGAAAATTCCCAGCAACTTGTTGCACTACTAACAATGAATCAACAAAAGCCTCTACATGTTTTATTCCCATAGATTCTAACATCTCTAAAACAAACAACAATGCTTCATATTCGGTTTGATTATTAGTGCAAACATACTCTAATCGATTAGCAAATTCAAAGCATTCATTATGAGGAGATACTAACACCACACCAGTACCCTGACCCTCTTTGCAAACCGATCCATCAAAGTATAACTTCCAAGGAATAAATGTGACATAATTGCCATCTAAATCATGATCTAGATCAACCCGATGTTCAATTATAAAATTTGCAATACTCTGGCCTTTCATAAATTTTAAGAATTCATAGGCCAAATCATACTCAATCAAAGCATATGCCCATTTATCAAGCCTACCACTATATATTGGTCTATGCAACATATGTTTAATAACATCGGTTTGACAAGCAACTACGCAAGTACTAGACAACAAGTAATGTCTCAACTTAGTGAAGACATAATATAAGGAGAAGCATAGTTTCTCAGTAGAAGTGTACCTTGTTTCCGCATCCACCAACTGTCGGCTCACGTATATGATCACGTACTCACTTTCTTCGGTCTCCTGAGTCAAAATTGCCAATCACACCATCTTCGGCTGCCACATATAGACAAAAAGGAGTTCCCAGCCTAGGTGCCCTAAGAACCGGAGGCGATGACAAACACTTCTTGATCCTATCAAAGGCTTCTTGCTGTTTTGCCCCTCAAGTGAACTCGGTTTCATTCTTTAACCGAAGAATAGGGGTGAATGCATTGATTTTTTCCGACAAGTTAGATATGAATCTCTTTAAGTTATTCACTTTGCCTAAGAATTTTTGCACATCTCTTTTGCATGTAGGTGCCTGCACCTTTTGTATGGCTTCTATTTTCTTAGAATCTATCTCTATACCATTCTTATGAATCATGAAACCTAAGAATTTTCCAGTTGACACACCAAAGGCACACTTTAGCGGATTCATATTCAAGCCAAATCGACGCATACGCTCTAAGGCAAGACGTAAATCGGTCAAGTGAGGATCAAGACTAACTGATTTAATCACCACAGCGTCAATATAAACTTCCATGATGACGCCAAGCAAATCATGAAAGATAAAACTCATAGCCCTTGGATAAATAGCACCGGCATTTTTCAGACTAAAAGTCATGACAACCCACTTAAACAAACTGACAAAATCGGGACATCTAAATGCAGTTTTAGATATATCATCTTCTGCCAAAAAAATCTTATTGTAACCCGCATTCCCATCAAGAAAACTGATTATTTTATGGCCGAAAGCATCATTAATTAACATGTCGGCTATAGGCATAGGATATTCATCTTTAAGAGTGGCTTTATTCAGATTTCTAAAATAAATGCAAACTCTTATCTTACCCGTATTCTTCATCTCGATGGGCACAATATTAGATATCCACTCCGTATACCTACAAGGTCTTATAAAATTTGCACCAAGTAATCGGTTTACCTCTTTTTTAATCTGATCATATATGTCTTGATTGAACCTTCTCATCGGTTGCTTAAAAGGTCTAAAACCAGATTGGATAGGAAGCCGATGTTCTACAAGTTCACGGCTCAATCTCGACATCTCATTGTAAGACCATGCGCAAGAATCTATCTTCAAAAGCTCGATTAGTTTTCCCTTATAATCGGCTTTCAGATTTTTGTTTACAAATGTCGACCTTGGATTTTCACTATCGCCAAGGTTCACTTCCTCGAGAGGATTGGCCAACTTAAAACCTTGTCCTAATTTGTCCATGTCCTCTATTTCTTCCATTGTTTCACACATATCGTTCACATTAGCCGATAGTGTTCTACTCTCTTTTGCAACCAATCTAAATTTGAATTCATCGGATCACATAATATGATTGTGCCAATTTTTCATCAGCTTTACATTGACGGGTACAAATTCATCTCTAGTCACACTAAGGAAATCATAGTCAGTCAAATATAAACCTTTAACTTGACATTACTATGTGGCAACAAAGATAAATCGGCCATGGCGACACAAGCCGATACATCCGCATGGACCATCTCTACATCATCACTAACCCATTGTATCAAGAATTGTTGCAAAGTAGATGGAACACATTATTGGCATGGATCCAATCACGCTCTAAAAGTCAAACTATAGCTTCCTCGAACATCGACAACAAAGAAACGGTTCTATAGTCTTACTTCCAACAGTGAGTTCCATGGAAGCGGCCCCTTTAGCTTCGATGGGATCATTCCCTCCCACACCGTTCAGAGTCATGTTGGTCCAGATGAGTTCGTCATCGGTCTTACCTAGCTTCTTAAACAAAAAATATGGCATTAGATTAACAACGGCACCTCCATCTACAAGCATGTGAGTAATCGATGTACCATCAATATATCCCTTTATGTAAAGTGGTTTCAAATGGTCATTCGATTCTTTAGGTTTCTCAAAGATGACGTTTTTAGGACCAACATCAAACTGAGTCATAACTTCTTCTACTACTAAAGAATAATCCGAGAGAGACAAGCAAATAGTATGTCCATACCGTTTCATGGCAGCATTGGTTCATAGTCCAGAAGATCATCATCATCAAACTCAGACATGTCGATGTCCCCCGTAGGCGTGGGCACGGTAAGAGTCTCCTCGGGTGCGGCATCGGCTTGATCCGGTGCTCTCGCCATTATGGTCGAATCCTCCAATGGCGGTGAAGTTGGAGATTCTGGCTTCTTCACCTTTCACTGCTTACCTTGAGGAACCATTGGCTTGACTTCATTGAACACTTCATCTCTTTTTTTTTGGCTTCTTGCTCCTGAATTTCACGCAAGCTTAGCCGCTTTAGCTTCCTTTTTGGGTTTGGGTCAAGCCGAACGGAAACCACCTCAGCTGTGTGTTAGTTGGAAGAGGGTTTGCTACTACTAGCTTTGTGATCATGAGAATCATTCTCAACTGGATCACTCATCGTGATCAGTCCACTAAAAACTCCCCCAATCTCGACATTAGTCATGCCGATTTTCATGATACCTCCAGATGTATTGATGGAAGTTTGGGGAGTGTAGTCATTACCTTGTTTGATGCGCCACTCCTGTTTTGGAGCAGATGTAAAAGCATCTTTTTTATATTGATCGGCGGACGTTCGGGCCGATCATGAGCATAGTCGGAGAGCATTGTGAAGACATTCCCCTTTGGCGCGCCCCACCCCAGATGAAACGGCGAGCATTGCATCGGCGGAACACGCATCCACGGCCCCAAATGTGGATTTCACATTGGGACCAGAGGATAAGGCATAGCAAAGCACCACGGTGGTGGCAAACCGAACATAGGTGGAGGAGGAGGAATAGGCATATTCATATTGGGTCTCACCTCCTTCCTAGGACCCTCATCACTATGGGGAGATCTTGATCAATTTAGTCGACCAATTCTCAGAATCAGTCTTTTAGTGTTTGTACTTCTCCATGAGGCGGCCAAGCATGCTCCTGAAGGTTGTTTTCTTTTCTTTGACCTTGCCTTCATTCACCTTCCACTTGTCCACTTCGGGATTTTTGGGTTTGATCATCTTGGGCTGTGGAGCATGCCCCAGGTCTCGAGCCTCTAATAGTGACTTTAATGGACTCGTTACCATCAGGAGACTTTTCTAATACCACCTTCATAGGAGTGGTTGCATCGCTCAAAGGAGTAGGCCTTTCTTCCTCTATGCTGACATTCTTCCCTTTCGTTGTATCGGCTTGATGTGGCCGAATCAATACCTTAAGGTTGAGATCCAAAGTGTTCATAGAGAAAGGGTGTTTGTCAATTTTCATTTCTTTGAGACTCAATCATTCTTCATTGATGGCCTACTGGACCTGTCGACAGAAAACATTGCAATCATTATTAGCAAGAGAATATGAATTATGCCACTTACAATATGCCCTACGCTTTATTTCATCCGCCGGTGGCAATGAATGAGACAACTTAATATACCCACCCTTATGCAGCTCATCAAATATTCTATCGTATTTTGCGACATCAAAGGTATATTTCACATCATCTTTTTGATTCTTATGAATCGGCTTGAGTGCATCACATGCCAAAGATTTACCCTTAGAAAGCCAATTAAACTCGGCAGCAAATATATCATTAGACTCATGATCGGTGCTATTCAAATTATATTCAATAACATGGACATTGTGCCGGGTTTTATGATCATGCTTTGGCTCTTTGCTCCGAATTTCATGTGCCGAAGCCTTTTATTGGAGTTGTGTAAGAGTAATAAAATCGTAACCCTTCAACTTCTAAGATGAGATCGTAAACCATTAAAAGCTAAATCGATCAAATCTTTTTTAGAAATTGTCACATTAAAGCAATGGTTTTTAATTTCTCTAAATCGTCAAATAAAACTAGCAATTGTTTCATCCTTCACTTACCTAGCCGATGTCAAATGTGATAACTTTAACTCATTATCCGCGAAATAAAAATGATCGTGAAACTTGCGTTCCAAGAATTCTCACGTGCAAATGGAATTCGGAGGTAAAGATGAAAACCACTAGAATGCAGTTTCGATCAATGATAAGGTGAAAAGCCTAATTTTCAGAGGCACTACTATTGGATTCTCCTAGTTGAGCGGTGTATTGACTAACATGTTTACATGTGGTCTTATTATCTTCACCGCTAAATCTCACAAAATCCGGGACACCCCAACCACTAGGATAAGGGACCGAATCAAAGTATGCGGGTAGGGTTTTTGATAAATTCAGTTCTTACCTTTCAAATCAACTCTTAGTGTGTCTCGGAATTGCCTAGTCAAATTGTCTTTAAAGCTTGCAACGTGTTCTATGTTAGTGACGGGGGTGTTTTGAAGGTTTGTTTGTGTGCTACTTCCCGTCACATTAAACTTTTCATTATGCATCGGACCATGTGGCACCCCCATACCGCTTGGTGGAATAGATGAAGTACTATATGCAACAGTGCGGTAAGGAGAGACAAAATTCGACATCTCATTCAATCGGCTAGTTGCCGGATTGGGAATGCTATCAATTGGTTCTACATTAGTGGGAGGCACTACTAAAGCATTAGTTTGTGCATCCGAAACCCCGATTGCCCACTAAATGAATTCGACGGCATACCATACCACGGGTTTTCAACATTAGACACACTAGGCGTCGATGAATTAGCATAAGGTCTATCTATTTGTGTAGCACGACTGGTAGATGCAATACCAAGATCTTTCAATGATTTCGCTTTGGTTTCTTAATCATGTATTGCATTTCATCTTTTAAGATCTTTTGATTATGAGCGGACGAAGACAAAAGATCTTCAAAAGTAACCGTGGATTGAGTAGATGAACTTACATTGGTAGAACTCACGATTTTCGTTGGGGATGATAGGAAGAACGGTCTCCTTGACTTGAGAGATCGTCCCTTGACGATCCTTCTTGAAGCACACCAAAACTCTTGGAGTTCTTGATCCTCCCGCGCCTTGCGCTCCTGTTCTTCGCACGCCTTGCGCTGCTCCTCTATAGCCTTCCGACGTTCTAGGAATATCTTTCGGGCCTCTTTGGGAACTTCTTCCAACAATGGCATCACGATGTTTTTTGATGAAATCTCGAAAGGCATGATGTGGAGAAGATAATTCGGTTTGTGCAATCGGAACCTTTCCGCGCCCAACGGAGTCGACAAAAAGTGTGTTGACGCCGAAAAAGATCTGGGCCCGCACACGTCCGTGTGCGGAACGTCAATGTTACCTTGACAAAAATCACCACGAGCACCTAAAAAACCCACCTCGGAAGGGACCCGTCGAAGGAGGATCTTCTTAGAGTTGATACAGGCACGGTCAGGCTAGCCAGATCGCATTCACGCGTCGTCGAGACGAGAGAAAAAAACAAAATTAGGGTCGAGTAAGGGAGTAGGGTTTGGAGAGATGAAAAACATAAAGGTAAGTTGATAGAGACGATTGGAATGTCTCTCAATTGGCCTGATCTTATTAATTAGCAAGGTAATTTGTTTCAAAAACAATCAAAACCGACTTTATCCGACTGTCCAGCACATGGCCGGAGACTCCAGTAATCGGACACTTCGGCCATGTGCCGGACGCTCTGTTAAATTTCTAGCAATTTAAAAAAAGGGTCGGTCGGACATTCCGGCCCAGTGCCGGATACTTCGGGTATTAAAATGCTGACTCCAAAAGAGGGTCGGTCAGAGACTCCGGCCTTGTGCCGGACACTCTAAGCATTAAAAATGCCAACTCCAGAAAGGGGTCCGCCGGAGACTCCGACATTGCGCCGGATACTCCGGTCATTAAAGTGCCGACTTCAGAAGGGGGTCGGTCGGAGACTCTGGCATGGTGCCATACACTTCGATACTTGTAATTTCTGAGTGTCAACACTACCCCTCTTAATACAGAGTTTAAATTGGTGCAGCAGGTTGGGTTCTCAATTGGAATTTTATGGATGGATATAGATGGGCCACGCATGTAGTGCACTTCAGATTTCAAGTTCTGTCATTTCATCCAGCCTTATCATTCAAGGCGTGGCGGCCCAGCACGTTTCACTATATGGCCGGAAAGGCCTGTAGAGGGCCACTAGACCGTGAGAGAACGTAGCCTTTGATATTTGTCTTTTTTCTTTTATCGTCGCAGGGATTTGGATCTGAAATTCACCAATGAAATACATTAACTTACTTATAAATGGTTTAATTTCACAGTATAAGCGCCCAATAAATCTGATAATAAACAGCTTTGAACAACAAAATGATTAATCATTAGGGCAACATGTGTAGGTGTTTTGAACAACAGGAAGCAAGTTTAGAGAACGAGAGAGGGGTGCGTGTATGGACATAATGGCTTCACCGTCAAGGCTAGGTCATGATCAGACTAACACGAATCTGTGCATGAGTATGGGAGCACAAGCTCTTCATCTATGTATATCTGAAGGCGAATGTGTATCCATCTTCCAACAGGTTCCTTGTGCGGCCTTATAAAGGCCTGACCGGTCCGAAGTTACAAGATCCTGAGGGTCACCCGTCATAGACTCAGTTCAGTGACTCGGACATGGAGGTCAGGTGACGTCATCCCATCCTGTCTCCGTTGCTTTGGGTGTGTTTGCTTTACCTGCTTTTGGTCTTTTGACTTTTGTAAAAGTCAAAAGCTTAATCAAAAGGGTGAATTTTTATAAAATCTTTTCTGAGAAAGCAGCTTTTTCTAGTACAAAAATAAAAGCAAATTTGGACTTGTTTTTGTCGACTGTGAGCACCGATTTATATATATTATAATTATATAATTATAAGTATATTACATAATTGTAATTATATAAGTATAATTATATATAATATAATTATAATTTATCACATAATTAATTATATTATATAATTACATAATTATGTAATTATAATTATATATTATAATATAAATTATAATTATACTACATAATTACGTAATTATATAATATAAATAATTATATTATAAAATTATGTAATATAATTATAATTATATATTATAATATAATTATAATTATAATTATATTACATAATTACATAATTATATAGTATAATTAATTATATTATATAATTATGTTATACTTATACATATACTTATATAATTATAATATTAGAATATCGTATATTATAATTATATATATAATAAGTGAATAATATAATATTTTATGATCAATTTACATATAAATTGTCTTGCAGTTTCACTAACTCACAGCTACTTTCAGCCAAACGGCTTTCAGCTTTCTCATAACTCATATTTTACAACTGCTTTTACACAGCTCACAACTACTTTTTCACAGCTCACAGCTCAACCAAACACACCATTTATCCTGCGAAGACAAAAGTGTCCATCCCTATTATTTTCGTCATCACTCCATATTGTCATGTGTCCCACGACGAATGGTTGAAACAATGCTGATGCGAGGTAACATTCTCGTGCATCGTGGTTGGACAATGGCTACATGACTCTTGGTGTCAGCTAATACCGACGAGTTTCAGCGAAGTCAGTAGAAAATCACTACTCCCTTCATTTTTTAATTATTGTTAACTTCAATTTTGATTATTTATCTTATTTAAATTTTTTTTAATAAATATTATATATTTTGTTATAATTTGATTTATTATTAAAGCTATTTAAATTATAACTTAAAATTTTTCACATTTAAACAAAATTTTTGAATAAAACGAGTGGTCAAAGTTGAACTTTAAAATCAATGGTGACATCAATTTAAAAACATAGAGAGTATTCATTTCTGTTTATCAAGTGTGTTGATCTTGTCGCTCAAGTGGGCTGACCCAGTGAGTTGAACATTTAGCTCCGCCCTCGTGATCAAATGATGGCACCATGTCCAGGGGCGACCCCAGGTCATTGGAGTGGTTGGACCCATCGTGGTGATCGGATGTTGTTGAGCGACGTTGGGTCCAACTATCAGACTCGATATTCAGTGATAGTCCTATCTTGATGAGCTAAGTACCGAGGATCGGCACTCGTCAAGATGAAAGATTAAAGACAAAACATAATGACTTTGAGACATTATCAATGTTCAGTTAAGGGCCTCCTTTGTAATGGAAGAAAAATTTTAATTTATTGTAAATTGAATTGATTTTTATGAAATTTTTATTCTATTTTTATGAAAAAATTCTACTCCCTCCAATTTTAAATTATTGATTGTAACATCAACTTTGACCATTTATATTATTCAAAAGATTTATTTCAATGTGTAAATTATTAGTTGTGATTTAAATTTCACTAATGATAAATTAAATAATAACAAAATTTTACATATTTGAATAATTTTTTTAATAAAACAAATAGTTAAAATTCAACTATATTAATATTTTAAAACCGGAGAGAGTATATTCCAGTATAAATCAGACTCGCTCTCTAATCAAAAAAACCTTCAATTAGTCACAAAAAACCCTTCAATTAGTCACAAACCTTCAATTAGTCACAAACCAGCATCTAATGACAGGCGGGTCCCTTCCTGGCCCCCACCAATGAAACATATTCGGCGGATCACAGTTGATCATGGTCGTTGGAACCACCTCCCAGGTGACAGGTGGGCCCGAGTGGTACAGAATTAAGCAAACATACGGGAAATAGCACACCTCCGTGAGGGACATAGTGGGCCCTCCCTGTCCCTTTCCTGTCCCGCCGGCCGCCAGTCGCCAGTCGCCAGTCGCCAGGCCATCCTCGGTCAGACCAAACATTGAGATACACAACTCCAATTAGTCGCGGACGACCCGGCCAACAATGTCTTGGCCTCACATGCCATGTTATATACCACAGCAAAATTAAAGGGCTGCTATGCTCTACAGAAACTAGCTTGGGCGATTACCGGCCCCATACGTCAGTGATGTACAAAGATGCAAACTATCCCGTGCTCCCAGGCGCACTGAACGGAGTAGCCCAAAGACCACGCAAGGGCACGTCACAGCAGAAATCTCTCGGTCACTAGCACGGGGGCCCCGTGTCTCCTTGTCCCACTCGTCAGTGAACTCCAGACAAAGCTCTCACCAGAATCGCGGCCCGAGCAGTCTCCATCCCCAGTCCCCAGTCCCCCGCCCCCGGCGCTCGCGAGCGCACGGCCAACACACCACACCGCCGCCGCCGCCGCCTACGCGGCGCGCAGATCCGCCCGACTCGCGGGTGCCCCGGCGAGCGCGCTTGTACGGACCGCCGCGCCTCCTGTTCCCGTCCACCTCACCGGCGATTGCTTCCGGGATCGCGCGCATGCCAGCTGCGGCGGCGCTCGAGGCAATTCGGCGGAATCCGGTGGAATTCGCGGCTGCGGCGGTCTGAATAGGGTGCGTTCCGTATGGTTGAACGTGATTTCGGGAGCCTGGCGGCTGGAAACTGCGCCGGGGATCGGTTCTAGGGTTAGGTGTTCGTGATTCCACGCGAGGGAATGGCGGACGGGGGCCGGATGAAGGGCGTGTGCGGCGCCGGCAGGGGTGCAGGTGACGAGGAGGAGAGAAACGAGGAGGCGCGGGAGGAGCCGGACCTCGTGCTGTCGTTGGGGCGGCAGGACTGGCACTTCCCAGCGCGGCAAGAGCTCGCGCCTCCCTCCCTCAACTGGGCGGCTGTTCTGCCGGAGTGGAACCCCGACGTGGCAGGGAGCTCGCAGGCCGCGGCAGGCGGGCAGCCCACTTCATCGTTGGGTATCCGTGACATGTTAAGCGGCATCATCTCCACCGGGGGCCATGTCGGTAGCAGTGCTGGGGCTGCTTGGGCGGACGAGGACGAGGAGGAGGATAGGGATCAAGCCATGCGGAACAAACGGCTTAGATTGCATGACTTTGGCGAGTAAGTTGCTGCCAAGGTTTGCCCTTTTAGTTTTTCATGTTTTGCATGCTATGGAGTTTTATCTGCAACTGTGTTTCCATTTATTGAACATTAATGGGTCTCGGTAACAATGATATTTCTTAGAAGCAACAACGGCCTCGACTAGTTGAATATTACTGTAAGGTTTTTGTCTATCCACCTACTTGTTTTCGATATTATTATTCTCTGAATTATGACCTTGTTGCATCAATGCAGCATCACTACTTAAAAGAAAGGCATGCTGTAGTCACATGCCCTCGATCCATAGTACTCCTAGTCATCTAATATGAAGTATTTTTATTGCACCGATGGTTTTATGACTCCAGAAACACGTATATAAAAGTTAGATTTGTAATAGATAGGTTGACGACTTTGTCTACACAAAATTTCAATGCTTTCTTTTCCCAAGCTACTCACTTCATGCAATGAAAACGTAAACGGTAAACGGTAAACGGGCGGTGAGGCCCCGTTTAGTGTTTTGGCTGTTTAGAGCATTTAAATGCTGCCTAAACGGATTAAACATTTTGTCCTGTAGCATGCTTTTCTAGCAAGTTTAAATAGTTTTCTACTAACATTCATTGAGTAAATAACTAAATATGACTTCTTTAACATCCTCAAAACCATACTACCTCACAATATGAACTATATACCTGCAAAGTAAATGATTATTATTAATTCTTAACATCTAAAACAGTCCAAACATCACAGCATGGTTAGTAATCAAGCAACCCTTGAGTCTTTCATTGCCTAAACGGTGAATAAGACGGCCTAAACGATGTCTAATGATGTGTTGAAACTGTCCCATTTACACTGTTTGCACCGTTTAAACGGGATGTTGACCGTTTAAACGGGTCAACCATTTAGAGTATCGTTTAGGGCCTAAACAAAACAGTTAGCCTCTGTTTACCGTTTAAACGACCGTTTAATCCCGTTTAGGAAAACACTGGCTCAAGTTGCAAGTGGGGCGGGTATTATCGCGAACCCGCATATCCGCCACGCAAAATTTATGTTAGTGGCTTTTGCAGATCAACAATATAGTTTTCGTGGTTTAACAATGATCCGCCCGCAAAGCCCACTGGACAAGCGGGTACGTCTGCAACAACCCGCAAAAGTCCGCTACTTTATTATGTTTGTTCTACTTATACTAATTTGCATGAAGTTGCTTACTATTATTTAGAATATTCTCCAACAAATTTTAGTCAAATTCGATGAAATTTTATAGTGTGAACACGAGGTTTTAATTCTAGGGCCCAATTTTAAACTCACTTGAACAATTCAAAAATCATGACTTTAGAATTAATAATATTTTTGAATTAGGTATATATGTAATAATAGAGTGGTAAATTATGTGTTGAGTGGATAAGTTATTAGGTTCCCGCAATGACCGCATATTTTCTATATGTCCAACGATGCGTTTCGCGGGTTTCCGCAAAACCCGCATACTTGATTTGCGGCCAACAATGCAGCTCGCAGGTGCAACGATACCTGCCCCACTTGCAACTTGAACACTGGCTTCATGTTAAAACTGCATTATAGGAATTGAAGAAATTATAATAGTCATCCTTCTGATAACTGCTAAGATATCAATACGAGTCAGACCTCGTGCTATTTAAGTTTGTCCTTACTCTCTCATTTTGTTCCACCCTACTATTGTAGCCTTGCATGCAAGTTTACGATGTCACTGCTTTTGTAGATGTTTACTGTTTTTAACACAATTTTATTGCTCATATTTTGGTATATTGGTACTATTTGTTGCACTGCAGAGTGAGTTCTATTTGTAGTAGGATGATATTAATGTCTACGTAGGCTTACAGTTTACAAACGTGTAATTTACGGTTTATCTTTTTGCGGTGTAAGGTGATTCCAGATTATGTCTTGTTGGACCTGTTCAGACGATTCTACCCTGTAACTATAATTAAAACAATTTCCGTGGTTGAGGAGTTAAATTATGTAGGTACTAGGAAGTGTGGGGTGGTCATTCCATTTGTTTCAGTTGCATTATATCTGGGTTTCTATCATCGTCGACAAGTGATAACTACTTCATTTCCTATTTTAAGAGGTCTTTCTATTTCGCAGAGAAAGTCCTCAGCATTTTGGTGTCAACGCTAGCTCTTTTGGCTATGTATCACCGTTTTTGTCCATTTCTGATGAGCATATCAGTTACAAGCTGTCCTACTGTTCGGAGGATGAAGAGGACTTTGGTTTGTCACTTTTCCCAGACAATGGTGGTAATGAGAGCTTAAGGAACAACACTAATAAGAGAGATGATGATGATGTAGAGAAGCCAGACGAAAGAAATTCTGAGGATATTGGAATAAAAATGGATCTCTCTGATGATCTCCTGCATCTGGTTTGTGGCACACTTCTTTTTGTTGTAGATTATAGATGTTTCATATCTGCAAAGGAAACTTGATTTGCAGTGCACTGATTTCTCAGAACTCTCATTGCAGATATTCTCCTTTTTGGGCCAGAGGGATTTATGCAGAGCTGGTGCATCCTGCAAACAATGGCGAAGCGCTAGCATGCATGCTGATTTCTGGAGATGCTTGAAGTTTGAGAACACTAGGATATCTCTGCAGAACTGTATGTCGGTTTCCTTCTTTTTAATGTCTCTCTCCAAGGAAAAAGGAATTGCTACGCTCTATGCGAGAGTTGGCCTACCGCCGAGCACTTAGGCATGTCTAGATGTGCTTAAGCGTTTTACTAATCACTATGTATTATGTGTAGATTTTGTAACAGTGTAAGGCTCAAAAGGCAAGGCCCTGTTTGGAACGTAGGAATCTAACGGGAATTTCCTATATCAGTTCAATTTTACAGAAAAACACATGAAGTGGAAAAAAAAAATCCAGCGAGGCCTAAATAAAAAGAAAACACACACGCCCATGCACACGGCACTTGACGGAAGGCAGCAATGGAGGGCGACCACAACCACCATAGATTTTCATGTGCTCCAGACTCCCATTCTCTTGTTTTTTCTACAAGAAACAGCCACATCCCCGTGCTCCCAGAGGCGAACTGAAAGCCCACTAGCTCAGGGTGAAATGTCTGGCTAGCACATACTCTAGGCAAAGCGCTGCTTCTCTGCTCAGCACTACAGCATGTGGAAGCAAGCGCATAGCAGCCTTTTTTTTTACAGGTCACTCTGCATTTAATATCGGCTCCTTCATAAATAGCTTTAACATTGAATCTATAACTCTAAATTGAAAATTGTGCTGATAATGGAAATAGGTTCAACAATACTTTAAACCCCCCTTCCCCCCAAACATTTGAATTTATCAAGAGATACATGTAAGGAAACTTTAGCAAGGTTAGTTAATGGATGTTGTTTGGTAGTCATTGATTACAATTTATTGTTCACTGACACTGATACTAAACAAAAATTTCTGTATTTAGCTCTTCAAAATTTAAAACTCGACCAGCGAGGGTAAGACTGCCCCCGCAGCATTGCATTAAGAAGAAGAAGACCACACATAGATCGATAAACCCTTGAACCCCTGCCCCACCCTTGCACAACGGCACCATAGCACATGTGAGAGACCAATGACGTAGGCTGGGCCTTAGACCTGTGCTTTGGTGTAGGACAGATGAGGGGATGTTTTTACCGTCATCTTGAAGACTCCCACGGGGAGTCAAACCTAGGACCTAGGGGGTGCTACTAAGACTCCTTAATCACTAGGCTAAAGACCCTTTCACAATATTTAACTCTTCAGTTAAGCTGAGCATTATCTTCTGTTTGGAAACTATGCATGCAGTTAATTTATGCACGCTCATTATATGTTGTCCTATTTGTGATCTCATTGGATTATTTACCTAATGTTAATTGTATTTTACTATCTTGCTTGCAGTTTTTGATATTTGCCAGCATTACCAGAATGTTATGGAACTCAATCTTTATGGTGTTATGAATGCGGAAGCACTGGTGATGGATTCAATAATGTTCTTAAGGTATGCTCACTCAAATTTTCTCTCCTTAGATGCCAAATTTTAGTTCTTATTATTGTATTTTTTTAATCGAGTTCCTTTTAGAAATCTGAGGACGCTAACAATGGGCAAGGGACGACTGGGAGAAGCATTTTTTCAAGCTTTGGCTAACTTCCCATTATTGGCAACTTTGACAATAAATGATGCATTACTTGGGAGTGGTATGCAAGAAGCTACTGTTAATCATGATGGGTTGCGTGAACTTCAAATTTTGAAGTGTCGTGCACTTAGAATATCCATCAGGTGATTGATTTTGTGCTGCAGGTATTCTTCTGTGTATAGTCACATTTGTCGTCTGGCTAATATACTGTTACTTTTTTTGTTCAGATGTTCCCAGCTTCAAATATTGTCTTTGAAACGGACTGGCATGGCTCACGTATTACTCAACTGTCCGCAGTTACGTGAATTGGATTTCCAATCCTGCCATAAGCTTTCTGACAGTGCCATTCGACAAGCTGTTATAGCTTGCCCATTGTTGATGAAACTAGATATGTCATCTTGTTCTTGTGTCACTGATGAGACATTGCGTGAAGTAGCTAGCACCTGCCCGAATCTTTCTGTTCTTGACGCATCTAACTGTCCGAACATTGCATTTGAGGTTTGTTTTATTCGATTCTGCTCTCAATTGTGTGTTTCGTGGGTTCTTCATAGAATTGCCAGCATGATAATGCTTAACATGTATCTTTTTATCTGATATGTGAAGGCGGTGAGGCTTCTAATGTTGACTGACTTGAGACTGCTAAGTTGTGAAGGGATCACATCTGCATCCATGGCTGCAATAGCTTATAGTCATCTACTTGAGGTAGTGATTTATTTTGTTTGATACTTTTTTTAAGTGTCTAGGTACAAGAAGTAATGGAGCTTCTTTGACAACTATTGCAGGTGTTACAACTTGATAACTGCAGTCTGTTGACATCGGTGTCTTTGGACTTGCCACGCCTTAGGAATATAAGTCTCGTGCACTTACGCAAGTGAGTTGGGATTGCCTTTGTCTAGTATCTGGCTCTTTGTTGGTTGCTGCTGATGTTTTTTCTTATTTGTTGAGTTCTGTTCGTAATGACTTACCTGCCTTGTTAGGTTCACTGATTTGAATTTGCGAAGCCCGGTTCTCTCTTACATCAAAGTTTCCAGATGCTCAGCGCTTCATCGTGTTAGCATAACATCAAGTGCTCTTCAGGTTAGTCCAGTTTTTTTTATGATCAATGGATGACATCTAATGAATTATTTGGATACTCATGAACACTACTGACTGTTGAATTTGACTCTGAAGAAATTGGTTCTACAAAAACAAGAGAGCTTATCTAGTTTGTCATTGCAATGCCACAACTTGATTGATGTGGATCTAAGTGACTGTGAATCATTATCAAATGCAATTTGCAAAGTTTTTAGTGATGGAGGTGGTTGTTCTAAGCTGAGATCATTGATTCTCGATAATTGTGAGGTATGGAGTTTGTGCTTCCTATTATTTTATTGTTGCTTTATTAACTTAATAGTGAGTAATGATAACATGCTTAGTTGTTCAAGTTATGTTGATGTTTTCCTGCATATTGCAGAGTTTGAGCGTTGTGGAACTGAACAGTAGTTCTTTGGCTAGTCTCTCTCTTGCTGGCTGTCGTTCAATGATGTTACTGAGACTCTCCTGCCCGAATCTGCAGAATGTGAATTTAGATGGCTGTGACCATCTTGAAGAAGCAGCATTATGTCCAGTAAGTCTACTGTAGCTTGTGTGCAATATAATTGTTTCAAACTTTCTGTGAACTTAGATATCATTTTACCTTGATCCCAGGGAAGAATGTTGTGAGGCATATCGTGATTCAAAATGTATATGATAAGGCCTTATAGCTTATGCTTATTCTCATTGTTAGTCTTGACCTAGTAGGAAGTAGTGCAATTTCATCCTTCAATCGTCTTATGACTAGAGATACAATGCCTTTCACAAGCTTTTGATGTTCGTTAACTTTTGTGAAGATAAGAAAGGTTGTCTGGTGTACCAAAGGTACCTAGGTCTTGTTCTGTAAATGAAAAGGCGTATATTGAATTGAAGCAACTGCTGAAACATAAATATGTAGATGAATTTAATGAAAAGGTTTTTTTCTGTTTAATATATTACACAAAATATTTATATTCATTCAGACATTTGGTTTCTTCTGTAGGTTGGCCTTGCGTCCCTAAACCTTGGGATTTGTCCCAAATTGAGTGTTCTACACATCGAGGCCCCAAATATATCCATATTGGAGCTGAAAGGTTGTGGTGGACTATCACAGGCTTCCATCAATTGCCCACGCTTAATATCTTTAGATGCTTCTTTCTGCAGGTTGTCATACTCTCAAGTTTCTGTTACACACCATTAACTGGAATTGAATATTATTCCTCACAATGCTCCTTTACATGCTTAGGCAACTTGTGGATGATTCACTATCTCGTATGGCAGAGGCATGCCCGCTGATCGAGCATCTTGTCATATCATCGTGTCTATCCATTGGCATTGATGGATTGTCTTCCTTGCATTGCCTTCGTAATTTGATCTTGCTTGACCTGTCTTACACATTTTTGTCCGACTTGAAGCCTGTTTTCGACAGTTGTCCCCAGTTAAAGGTAGCTTACAGTACCGATATCTATTTTGCTAATCTTGGCATTTAGTCATAACGAATTGAAACCTTGACATTGATTTTCCATTGTTGTACATTTAGTTACGTGATTCTGTGTAATAACTAATATTATGTGGAAGAACACATTATGACCATCTAATCTTGTTGCATTTGTAATTGGAAAAGCTATTCACTTTATCTTTTCTTTCTATTATAAAGGTAGCATTCAATACTGATATCTATTTTGCTAATGTTGGCATTTAGTCATAACGAATTGAAACCTTGACATTGATTTGCCATTGTTGTACATTTAGTTACGTGATTCTGTGTAATAAGTACTAATATTATGTGGAAGAACACATTATGACCATCTAATCTTGTTGCATTTGTAATTGGAAAAGCCATTCACTTTATCTTTTCTTTCTATTATATTGAGGTTTCTATCATGAATTGGGAACAGATTTTGGAATTAAATGTAACAAGTGGTGTAGATACACAATGGAACATTGAAATTAGTTTGTCCTGATTCCTTATTGTACCTGCTTTCGTTGGCAGATCTTGAAACTTTCAGCCTGCAAATACCTCAGTGATGAGTCATTGAATGCCCTCTACAGAAAGGGTGCTCTTCCAATGCTTGTTGAGCTTGATCTGTCTTACTCATCCATTGGGCAAGCTGCGATAGATGATCTTCTTACTTGCTGTAGAAATTTGATTAATGTGAACCTGAATGGATGTACTAATTTGCAAGAGTTGGTGTTCAGATCAGATGATTGTGGTTTCATTGATATGCCAGTTGACCTCTGCCCTCTTGATTCTGCACCAATCAGGAGCGAAGAGATCAGTGAACAATCTGGTCGTCTTCTTGAAGTTCTGAATTGTACTGGATGTCCGAATATTAAGAAAATTATCATTCCTTCAATGGCAAACTATCTTAATCTGTCCAAAATCAATCTTAATCTGTCAGCAAATTTGAAGGAAGTGTATTTGACATGCTTCAATCTTTACACTTTAAACTTGAGGTAATATCCTTTTGCTCTTCTGCTCTCCTTATTGTTGTCCGTGCAAGTTTCCTTTTCTGTTTATGACTGTATTTACTTTGGGCTATTCCAGCAACTGTTGCTCTTTAGAGGTTCTGAAGCTTGATTGCCCAAGATTGATCAACCTCCAGCTTCTGGTACATCTTTATTTATACAATATTAGGAATATATTGAAATTAGTTTCCATATATTGTAATAAAACAATGATGATTTTTATTCGCTGTTATGTTCCTGAGTGAAACAGCCTCTTGCAGAAATGCAGGTAAAGGCTGTGTACAAAATATCCATAGCGGTTGGACCTGGACCGCAGGGGCTATGTGCACCAGGCTGTCCTTTTTTTTTAATGTTTCTGAGTGGTTCTTTGTCTTTTTTCATTTATGATACTCCCTCCGTCCCATTGTGTCGTTGTAGCCCAGGAAAAAAGGTCAGAAAGTTGTTTTAGCATGCTAGCTCACCCGTGTAGCCTTATCCTATCCCTTTCCTCGCACACTGTTCCTGCTCCTTCCACCAAGCGCAGCTGTGGCCGAAGAAGAGCTC
>BCLG01000330.1:39162-55016 GCA_001602295.1 Zoysia matrella
CATTCTTGTCCAAAGGTAAGAAATTTTTTGTGTCGAGTAGTTCAATCCTCTGTGTGCTATCTTTATATTCAGTCTATTATAACATCCCTACGTTTCTGCACAGATAAATGCTCTGGATTTTGGCAGGCTCCGCATGGTCTGTCCCAGTCTCAAGCGCATACAGAGCAGCCTTATCTCTTGATAGAAAGGCTGCCCCATATTACAGAGTGCTATTGAGGCAATAACCTTGTTCTATCCCGACTATGGACGGGATACTCTAGTTCAGATTGGAAAACCTATATTACAGATAAAGAAGGAAATCCCCTCTATTGCAGTCTTGTACATAATACCCGTATCAACACCAGTATATTGTATGGCAGCATATAATAGGAGCCAGTGGGTGATGAGGGCCTCTTTTACCAGTTGATTCATTTTCATCAGTGATAAATATCTTAGCTGAATCTGTAACGTCGTATGAACAAAAAGAGAGTTTCTGTTTGCTTGCTGGAGTTCCTTATAAGCTCACTGATGGAGACAGCCAGTCGTCTGCATCTTGGTTTATTGCTTAATAATCAATCATCTTGTTTGGACCTGATCTGGGAGTCATTAGATTCTACTTTGTGGGGTGATTCTTTTTTCGGGGTATGGTCCCTTTCATCGTGGCACTACTTCTCTTGCACCTTCTGCGTTGCTAGAGACCTGAGTTTTGACTCGCACTGCCTGGATGTTGCTGCCGAACTGTTGGTGTGGGGTCCTTGGAAGTTCATCAGCTGAGAGGGTAAGAAGATGCTACGCTATCTGTTGCCTGCTTGCTGTGTGTAGTCCAGATGGCATCTTCGAGTCCTGAAGGGATTCTGTGTTTGCTTATGTGGGCTCCAAATGCGTGACGCCAACTTCCCAACTCCGAGCTGTCGCTAGGTAGTACTATAGGAGTATACTCGAGTCTTGCAGTACTCTCGACTCCCAAGAAGATTCTTTATCGCAGAATTACCATACAGTTCCAGCGTCCGGAAACAGCAACTGGTCAACCGGCTTCAACCCGAGGGGCGGCATCAGGAGATGTGCCTATCCGGGGAAAAAAATAGGAGCAGCAATTTGGTTGCCACCGATCATCTGGTCCATACTTGTCGATGAGAAAGAAAGACGATGATGACTAGTCAACTAACTTGTTGCTGCTTTACAGCTGAAAGAACTTGTTTTGTTTCGGTGGCGATGGGGTCTACAGAATAGAATCGGAGATTGAGCTACATTCCAGCTAGCTTCCACAACTCGCTGCTAGTTCGCACCAGGTTGAGTCTTTGAGAGAGAGACGTAGCTTTTTCTTTTATATTATTATTCACCAGATAATACGAAGAGTTTAGAAATGTATCTGGCACATAGCGACTGGTTGACTTTGTGCTCAGCCTGTCGGTTAGTGTAGCTGGCCAAGACAAATATTGTTTGGTTCGAGCTTTGTTTGATTACAGCTTGTTTATAGGAAGGAAGTTTATTTCATTTCCGTTAGTGTTATTTCCTTTCACCCTCGTTTTCTTGGCAAAGCAGCGAGGCAGAACACTTATGGTTGCTTGTAAATAGTGAACAGCATAATTCATTAGAATATACTAGCAAACGAGCAAAGCTAACCTTGTTATGTTTCTCCTGACAGAATTTGAGAATTAACTCACTCGGTTTGGAGCCTCCGGCTTACTCATGAATATTTTCTTCAAGAAAAAAACATGAATATAATGCTCACATCTACGTTAGGATATGCATATTCAGGGGAGGGGTAAATTCACAATGCTGTAGTGATTTCTTCAATATTCCTGACATCAATTGTATTGTGTTCCACGAAACAATAGTAATTGAAGATCTATCGCGCAATTGGCATCTAGAGTTTTCTCATCACAAATTCTTTTTTTGGAAGGTGTAGAACACGGCTGATGGGTTTGAGTAGCATTGCTGAGGTGACATAAGAAGTTTAAGCTCCAGTTCATGATAGAAACAATATGTTTGACCTCTTTGTGAGCCCTGTGTTTATTAATATTTACTAATCGAGAGGAAGTTGTCCACTGGGTAATCTATATGCATGTCGTGGCAAATTGAGAGAGAGAGAGAGAGAGAGAGAGAGAGAGAGAGAGGGTAATCGTGGGGTCCAAAGCAGAGAAAAAGGCGGCGGCAGCCAGGCTGGCCAAAGGAGTTCCTACGACCCGGCCAAGCTCCATCTAAAATAAACACCACCACCACCACCACCGCCATCGCATCCAACAGCAGCATCAAGGGGAGGAAGAAGAAGGACAACAACAAAGGCAAGCAGAGCCGCCGAGGATCGTAGAGAACAGAAACCTCTGCTGCGGCGGCGACCCTTCCCTTTCCTGCCTATTAATCGAAACCTCGAGTTTCTTGATCGATTGGTGACGGGGCAGGATGAGTCTCTTCGGGCTCGGGAGCAAGTACGACCTGTTCTTCCTATCGTTCTGTTCAATTGATCGTTCCGTTTTATGATGTCTTGATCTGATCGCTTCTGTTCTCGTTCGATTGTATTTTTCTTCGCAGGAATCAGAAGACGTTTAGGCCCAAGAAGAATGCGCCGTCTGGAAATAAGGTCGGTCACCGGTAGTTTGATCAGAGGATTATTAATTCCTTGTTTTCATGCTTCTATTGGACCGGCATCGTGCTTGTGAATTGTGATCATAATTCGTAGACTCTTCGCAATTTGTTTAGAGAAGCAATAGATCGAGAAAATACCATTTTACCTCTCAATCTGCATATCAGTTTCTATTTTCATCCGGCAGAACGTTGAAGGCTAAAAAAAAAATAATTCACAGACCCTTTCCGTGGTTCTAACTCACAGATTTTTTTTTGTTTTCTAAAAAAATAACTCATAGATTCTTTGCAATCGTTTCAGGGAAACAAGAACCAGATAAAAAAAAAATTAGAGCATCTATCTTTCCTCAATGTGCAGGTCTATTTTGTTGATGTGTTAATTTGGCGCAGGGCGTTCAGTTGAAAAAGCACATTGACGCAACATTAGGAAGCGGAAACTTGAGAGACGCAGTTCGGTTGCCGCCAGGAGAGGATCTCAACGAATGGCTAGCCGTTAACAGTGAGTCTCCACCACTCATCCTTTCTCAGAAATGTATCATCAACTGTGAAGTGTCCAATGCTGACAACGGAGCTGCTGTTTCTTCGCAGCGGTTGATTTCTTCAACCAGGTGAACATCTTGTACGGCACTCTGATGGAGTTCTGCACACCGGCTACATGCCCAACAATGTCGGCCGGTCCCAAGTAAGATCAGAGATGCATGCATGTGGTCTGATATCTGAAAACTCAGATTTGGTTGATAGAGCTTTCGTTCAACTCGTGGCCGCAAACATTTCCAGGTTCGAGTACAGGTGGGCCGATGGGGTGCAGATTAAGAAACCGATAGAGGTTTCGGCGCCCAAATACGTCGAGTACTTGATGGACTGGATCGAGACCCAGCTTGATGATGAATCAACCTTCCCACAGAAAATCGGTACTGCTACAGTCACAGCAACATTAGTTGTATATTTTCTCAATTTGGATTGATTGCCTTTCTCTGTTCGTGCAGGAACTCCTTTCCCAAAAAATTTCGTGGAAGTTGTCAAGACTATATTCAAGCGCCTGTTCCGTGTTTACGCCCATATTTACCACTCACATTTTCAGAAAATTGTCAGCCTTAAGGAGGAAGCGCACCTCAACACCTGCTTCAAACATTTTACATTGTTCACATGGGTATCATTTCGCCTTAATGTGCATTCCCAATATTGATTTTGACTCGTATTCTCGAATCGATAGTAACATAGAGGGGTCACTGATATATTTCATAATTGATTATGCTACACTGCCGTTATTTTTATATTGCTCACGTGCCCTTACTAATTATTGAGTGCAGCATTTTTACTGAATGTGCTGAGAATTTTAACTGAGTATTTACGACTTAATCGGGTTGCTCTTATTTCAAATCATTTCTGTGTTTTTTGCAGGAATTCAAGTTGATTGACAAGGCTGAGCTTGCGCCGCTTATTGATCTAATTGAATCCATTGTTTCAGTCAGCTAAGACGGCATAAAGGATTATTTGGACCATTTTCCTTGTCTTCTTTTTGGCCCTTTTCTGGGTATAGCATGTGTGTAGAAACGGTGAGGGCGTGGTCAAAAGAATGGCCATTCCAGTGTGAATTTTTCTTTATGTATTTACTTATGTTATGAACCCCTTGGAACCTGTTTGGGGTCTTGACGAGATAATGTTATGCATTCTTATTTCTCTTGACCGATTGCGCTCAAACCATGCTATGCAACCTGTTTGCACCTAGCAGGAACTTCCCTAATTTAAGAGAATTATTTTATTCTTATCTTCAGCAAAGAGGTATTCCCTCATAAGAATATCATATCAAAAGGTTTGAGCGCTACTATTGATTGAATGTTACATGTAACTCCATTTTTTTGGCACTGTTACAGTTGCCAAGATAAACATCGCACTGGTCAGTATAAGGGCTTGAAAATTTGACATTTCAGAACATTCACAAACTTTCATGTAATACAGAAATGCTTTGTCTATCAAAATCCAAATATAAACGTAAAACAATGGTCTATAAACTTGGAGTCTTTTATCTTCTTTTGTGCGATTTATACCGCTGCGCCGTGGATATGTCCAGAATACACCGCCTCCACATTATTATAAACTTATTTTCTATTTTTTCTCTATCCTCATTTCTGTGTAAAAGGAAAATCAAATGTATCAGTGCAGTATAATTTGTCGCTGTAACTACACAAAGAATATCTTTATTATCTCCATGAGTAATGATTTTGCAGTACTTTGCACACTATTATTCCATATTATTACTTCTCATTTTTATTAACAGAAAAAATCATCTCTACCACAAGTGCCAACACTAATAACATAACATATATACTGTATATGAATACCGTTTGAACCACAACCAGTACATGATGTGAACATGAATCAAAATCTTACTTCCTCCGCTCCCAATTACAGTTCTCAAGTTTTTCCCATTTACTTCCATCCTAGCTTCCCAATACACCTTTCTATATTCCTAATACATCCACATCATTTTGAGTACACCCCACCTTTTTCATCCTAATTAATTCCCGTGTCCACACCCATGATGACAAGTAAAAAGCTAGGCAACGGATTTAATTTCAAATTTTTTTCTTTTGATTTCAAATTGAACAATTTGAAATTGGAGCTCAAATTAAACAAAAAGATTAGCTCAATTTTGAATTTAATTTGAATTTAAGTTCAAATAGTGAAATTTANNNNTTTGAGCTAAAAAGAAATACAAATAATTTACCCAAATTTTAAGTTTTAATTTGAATTCAAGTTCAAACAGTGAAATTTAAAACTTCCCGAAGAAAATGTATGGGAAACAGTTCTTGTTTGAAAATGCGTGGAAATACATGAATTAAACAAATTTGAAATTTGAACTTAAACTAAAAAGATAGCTCAAATTTGAAATTTGAATTTAGAAAGTTACGAATTTAGGAAACAATTGTGAAATAATTATTGTTTCGGAATACTTAGAAGATACAAAGTTAGATTTTTTTTTTGTGAAATTTTAAGAAAGCTTTTAAAAGTCTAGATTATTTCTACTTCTCAATGATTATTTATCTTTCTGAATTTCTAAATTAAAACATGTTCAAAATTTGAAATTAGGTCTAAAAGAAAAGTTGTTCTAAATTGTTGTGGTGCTAGTGGGCTAGTGTGGGTGGGTTGATTTTTTTTAGTTGGTTGGGTTCTGTATAGTTGAAAAATAAATATTAATGGACTGGTTTAGATTGCTCTCTCTTTACTATGGTTGGGTTCAGTATAGATGAAAAATAAATATTAATGGATTGGGTAAATCCTGGTTTGGTTTCAGTTTCTAGCCTATTGATAGGTTTACCTATGCATGAGAAAACAACATCAAACACAATCCGAAGCGTCCATGGTATCATGGAGGGCCACAAGGCTGGCTGCAAGTTGCAACACTAACTAGTTGATTTTCCGGTGCGTTGCCCCGGAATTTATGAATGATTAGATGATGATATGAAAATGCAATGTAATGGCTAACTAGTTGATGATAGCAACCTAGCTACTGTATATGCAAAAGGTCTCAACTTAAAAGAAGAGGTGATATGAGTTATATTAAAAACAATTGAATATATTGATCAAATGTTTTCAATCAATGGAATATGGTAGTGAGGATGTCTCTTGTCTCCATTATGACAGGAAACAATAAAGAAGCGGGTATTTTTATGTAATTACCTTGTGCTGCATTGGAAATTCAGACAACAGTATGGTATGCTTCTATCGGCATGAACTTTGACTGAACTTGTAATTTGCATTTAATAAAAACATAGCAAAAAATTGAAAGAGTACAAACTTCAATAGTGTGGAATTACCAAGGATGACTATTTCTAATAGAAAAGTAGGTACTGATGGCAATAGAAGTTGTTGAATGATAATGTAATAGGCAATATTACACGAAAATTAAATTATCGAGTGGAGGTGGTTAGATTTTCATAAAGGCCACCAAATCGATTAGACGAAGAGAGCATAGTCACTGTTATTTCAAAACAGAAATATGACACAGAAGCAAGTTTGCTTCTGACGGTCTATATAAGTGCAAAAACACTATCCTGCAGGGAGCCATAAAGAGTTCTTGCTCAGTACAATGTTACCGTTTTATTTCAAACACTAAAGTAGTTCAAAACAAAGTGATTTGGCAAACATATTGGTCAGGCAATGATATTTTTACGTAAGTAAAAAGAGCAAAAAGAAACAATAAAGGGGCATACCTTCGAAAACATGGAGCATGGGGAGCCTATGTTTCTGAAGTTATCACGGTTGCCTGGCAAAAACATGGAGCAGTGAGCACACTCAAAATCTAGTACATGGAAAAATTGTAACAAAATCAGAAAGAAACTTCTCCAGCCTATGATTATGTAGTGATTTCAGCTGCAAACCAGCTTCTAGATTGCCTCCGAAGACTGCACGTAAGGGAGGATAAGCGACTGGGTGGAGCTGCAGAATCAGCCATGGAATCGAGACCGCAAGATACACAGTTATGATGCATTGCTATGCCCACACAATGGTGATTTGGTGAGAATCCTTCAACACGAAGTATAGCAGCATCCTGGTTATAGAACAGCCACACAAATAGGGAAAACTTTAAATATGTACCACTGTTAGATCGAATTGTCAAAACTCTTGGAATCAATCATACCACATTTTTCAGAGTGATAAATTTTTTTTGCACCACCAGTTCTGCAAAAACATAAAATCATCTGGGCCAATAGGAGAGAGCAAAAAGGCTGATGTTCAGAAAATTCATGGCATGAATAATGAAGAAGTAATACTACTTGCCGACATATGCCAGATCCGTGACAGTGAAATTGGCTCTTCAATACCTGAAAATATCAGAGAACGCGATCAAGATAGAGATCCACAGACACACACACACACACACACACACACACACACACACACACACACAGAGAGAGAGAGAGAGAGAGAGAGAGAGAGAGAGAGAGAGAGAGAGAGATCACAGTTCACCTCACGGGGGACAGCGGCAGAGGAAGCGGGAGGATGCCGGAGCCACGGGCCAGCCCACCGCCACGCGGAGAGAGAGCGCGAGGCAGGATGCGGGTAGGCGAAGCATCTGAGCGGACGCGGTGCTGGGGTTCGGGGAGGGAGGGAGCTGGACGCGGCTGGAACAGAGGAAGGAAGAGGTGGCCAGGAGCGGTGGTGCGCGGGGAAGGAAGGGGCACGGGAGAAGGGGGTGGGGCGGCGGCAGCAGGGAGGGGATGGGAGGCGGCGGCGGGGAGGGGAGCGAGGCGTCGGGTTCGTGAAGATGAGAGGGGGCAGAGAAAGGAGGGGGTAGCCGGGCTGGAGGTTAATTAAAAAGTACGCGGGGGTGTGGATGTAAAAGGAATAGAAGAGAACGGTCGGGATTTTTTTTTAGCATCGTGATCGGATGGTGAAAAAAAAATGACGTGGCTCAATAAGAATAGTTAATGAGTTATACTTCTCCAGCTGCTGCCGGCCACTATCCAAATTTGGTAAATTTCATATATTTTGATATAACTTGATTTATTATTAGAGTTATTTGAATCACAACTTAAAATTTTATACATTCAAACAAATTTTTTAAATAAAACGAATGGCTAAAAATGAATTTAAAAATCAACAGCGACATCAATTTAAAAAAGGGAGGGAGTATATAATTTTGTTGATTTATGCATGCAACTGTGGAAATGGACGTCATGTATGTAATGAAAAATAGCATGTTATTGGAAACCTGGAATCCTTTTTCTTGTGAGAACTGAATGAACACAAAAATAACTTCATGCTTACGAAACATGAGTCCAAAGTTGCATTCTTTTGATCAAATTTATACGATCTCTCGGTCATTTTAAGATTAAATGCCATTTTATTTGTCCTAAATCTAATATTTCAATATTTCTAGATATGTGTATTGTTAAACATGCGAAACGCATAGCCTCAGGTATATGCACCTGAAATCAGACATAATAACTAACATTTTTAATTTTGCTAATCATGGTTAACATAAGTCAATTGGTTCGCCATGCTCCTTTTATTCAAAAGTATGCCGCTTCCGATATCTTTAATACATCCCAGTAGAGTGATGCTCGTTTCCTATAGATGTATATTAATTGGCCAATGATAATTATATACATGTATATTAACCTGATTTTAAAGAGCTAGCGATCAAGTGTTGGATTATCACTAGAGAGAAAACACCACCCAGCACTTACTCTATGAATAAATGGCATGGATGCATAACGCATACCTATCAATTCATAAGGGGTTGGGATATTCAAACTAAGGGGGATAAAAAAAAGAGTAAACAAGAACTGTTAGGGCAACTTGAGGGTTGGGATGCTCTTGCGGACCAAGGGGGTTTGTCTGCTTTGGAGTGGACTAATAGATATCAAGTTGAAGATAAGTTGGAATTGCTTAATGCCATGGAGACTCAGTTTTGGCAACAGAGAGGGGACATTAAATGGTTGCTGAAGGGTGATAGCAATACCCTATTTTTCCAACTAGGTGGGAATGGGCGTAGACGTCGTAATCACATTACACAGTTAGATACTGAATAAGGGGTTGTTTCGGATCAACGAGAGCTGTTGATCTTGATCACCCAATTTTACAAGGAGCTTTTTGGGAACAGCGAGGACTATGGTATTCATTTGGGGCCGTCCTTTTGGAGGGAACAACAACGTGACAAACGGCTTTCACTAAAGGTAGGAACATTCTTGAAGGAGTAGTAATTCTTCATGAATTAAACAATTCATGAGTTACGTAAGAGGAAGCTTCCTGGCCTATTATAAAAATTGACTTTGAAAAGGCTTATAATAAGGTTAAATGGAACTTCCTTGAAGAGGTTTTGATTTCGAAAGGTTTCCGTTACCTTGGATTAGGTGGGTCCAACAAGCTGTCCATGGAGGATGTGTTTGTGTTATTGTCAATGGGGAGAGGGGGGGTTATTTCTGGACATACTGGCCGTTACCTTGGATTAGGTGGGTCCAACAAGCTGTCCATGGAGGATGTGTTTGTGTTATTGTCAATGGGGAGAGGGGGGGTTATTTCTGGACATACTGGGGTCTTCGACATGGGGACCCGCTTTCTCCATTCCTGTTTAACTTGGTAGCTGATGTTCTGGGATCTCTCCTTCATAAAGCAAAGGATAAAGGTCGTATTAAGGGTTTGTTAACACATCTAATCCCGAAAGGAATTACACATATCCAATATGCGGATGACACAGTGGTGATGGTGGAGCCAACTGTGGAAAATGTGAGAAATTTAAAACTCATCCTTTACTGCTTTGAATTCCTCTCTGGATTGAAAATCCATTTTCATAAGTGCGAGGTGTTTGCGGTGGGTATCAATCAGGCTGAGGCGGTCAACTGGGCTAACATGCTCAATTGTAAGCTTGGAGAGCTTCCGTATTCCTATTTCTGATAAGGCGCTTCATGTAGCGGACTTAATGGGGATGGTAGACAAAATGAGGAAAAGGCTCAACCCTTGGAAGGGGAAGACTCCTTGGGAGGAAGGTTGGTTTTAACTAACACTTGTTTAAGTAGTTTAACAATATACATCATGGGCTTCTATCATTTACATAAAACTAACCATAGTTAATGGATACTGTTTGGGCTAATTTGTTTTGGCAAGGGGCTGATTCTAAATTCAAGTATCATATGGTAAACTGGGAAACTCTTTGCAGACCCAAGGACCATGGAGGTCTGGGTATTCTTAGTACAAAAATCATGAATGAAGTTTGTTGGTTAAATGGATTTGAAAACTATATGCTAACAGTGAGGAATTGTGGTGTCGGCTTCTTCGCAATAAATATACGAGAGAGGGGAGTTTTTTTAACTCCAGAATCCTAGGATCTTCTCAGTTCTGGCAAGGGCTTCATAAGATCAAGCATTTGTTTTCATGGGGTGCGAGTTTTGTAGTCCATAATGGTAAACGGATCAGATTTTGGTTGGATGTGTGGTTGGGCACTGTGCCCCTTAGGATCCTCTTCCCTAACCTCTTTCAAATCTCTTCCAACATAAATACATCCGTGGCTGAGTGTCATCATGATGGACAATGGTATGTTAGGTTCAGGCGTAACTTTGATGTGGAGGAAACCGAAGAGTGGGATAGATTTTCACAGTTGGCAGCTGAGATTAATATGGATGATAGATTTTCACAGTTGGCAGCTGAGATTAATATGGATGATAGGGAGGATGAAGTTATTTGAGAACTAGATAAGAGTCATATGTTCACTACAAATTCTCTGTACCGATTCTTTTCTTTTCAGGGGACATCAAATAAGTCTTTGAATGAGATTTGGGCTGCTTCGATTCCCTTGAAGGTTAAGATCTTTTTTGTGGCAAATGTACCTTGGGAAACTTCAGAGTGGTGTTTGCCTCAAATCTCGGGGTTGGAGAGGAAGCAATATATGTGTTCTGTGTGGCATCTTGGAGACTGTTGACTATATCTTTTTTACGTGTTCTCTTGCGTGATATAGCTGGTGCATTATTAGGGATGCTTTTGGTTGGAGCCGTAATCCCAGTTCAGTCCTGGACTTTTGGAATGAGAGGAATTCTTTTGGTTTTAACTCACCTAAAGACATAAGTTTATTGATTTTTACAGGTGTGACTTGGGAAATGTGGCATTGCCGCAAAAAAATGTCCATTGAGAAGAAATTTCCTTACCTCACTGATGGTCTCTTTACTACAGAAGTGGAGACTGCTGTTGAAGGATGGACAGAGGCTGAAGCTGGAGATGGTCCTCAGTAAGATCCTGACGGCGTTGAAGAATCTACCGACTGTGACTTTCAGTTCAGACACGGTGGAAATCTGAAGTTCGATGGCGATGCTTTTTTCCTGATCTTTCGACTGAGCTTCCAGATAGTCTTTTGATAGTTCTTACTCTTTTGATGTTGTCTGAGATCCTGGCTTGTGTTCCAGGCAGTTCTCCTTTATGCTGTCATTTTGAGTAGCTTGTTGCCCATGGTTGGGGGCGGTCTGTTCTTGTCTTGGCCATTAGCTTGTCCGGGTTGGCCACCCGCCGTGCTGTGTCTGGACGCTGGTATCCTAAGTGTGTGAACCTTATTTGACTTTCTATAAAAGTCGAGTAATATCTCCTTCCAAAAAAAAAAAACAGTATGTCACCTTCACATTTTAGGGTTATTCAAAAATTTAAAAGTATTCTTATTCTTATATCATAGTTTTCCGTATAATACATGTCCACATGATCGTCTATCTCAACATCACGAGGTAATAGATTGATAGATTTGATATTTTGGCTTTTTAATTTAAACAAAATTGAGCCATTTGTTCTTTTTGTTTAAATACAGGATAATTTTAGACTTTAATTTTCCTTACCACCGGTGGGCAGACTATATAACCGCTTTTGAAAGACAATAGGGAAAAAGAGAACTTGTCTATTATAGATTATTTGTCATACTTACGGGTGTAAGTTTTTTATTTTTTGGGTCAAAACTTTCTAAAATTAATTAACTCCTCCATCCATCTTATATTGTTAGTTGGATAAAATGAACTAGAGTCTTGACCCATAAATACCCATTGAGTACCCACTTGCATTCGTAGTCATACTATCTTAATCAAATTAAAAAAATTCTATCTTTGATAATTAATTTCTAAATGTTCATGTAATCGATCTTATAATGTGATTGGCTCATGGCAACAATAGGAAGTGGTAAAATTTTGTTTGGAATGCTTTTTTTTTTTGCACACCGCAAATAATTGATTGAATTCTCTTTTTGTTTAAGTCATTTTATGATAGCATCTATTTATCAGTTGATGTTTACTCACTTCGGTTTTAAAATATTGACACCAGTGATTTTTAAAAGTAATTTTAATCATTTATTTTATTCAAAAAATAGTGTCAATATTTTAAAACCGGAGGAAGTATTGCCTATCAACCAATCTTTGTCACTCGTAGGGCGTAAATCCCAAATACTTTAGGGCTAACATGTACTATATATTTTTTTTACATTAGAAGGAATTTCTAGGTTCAAAATGGGATAACATATACGATGCACAGTTGTTTGTTATGACTACTAATAATAGTAATTCTCAAGCTCACAATTTGGCGCATTTAAAATAAATCATATAAATAAAATTTATGTTTATTATAGATAAAAATAAAAAATATGACGAGAAAACAAAATGTAGGCAAAAGAAAAGATAACAATACACGATGGTGCTGAAAACCAAAACTGAAGCCCACTTAATTCAGCCTGCGAAGAAAAGGAAGAAACGGCCTATAACAAAAAGGACCAGAAAGTCCATATACAGCGACACAGTGTAGAATCAATGTTCGGCGAGGCCGGTATTGCGAGCGAAAGGGCAAGGAATGTGACAGAAATGAGAAACCAAAAATTTATTATCCGACTAATGTTTAACAATTACTATAATACATCCATTCTAAAATATAAGCACTTCTAAATTTAAATAAAGTCAAAATTTTTTAACTTCTACCAATAATATCTAGAAAATTACATAAATTTTAATATAAAAAATATTTTTTGTGAAAATTTATTTAATAATGAATCCAAAAAATATAATTTTTATATGATAAAATATTATTAATTATATATTATTAGTGATCAAAGTCATAAAAATTTGACTTTAACTAAATTTAAAAAAACTTATATTTTGAAACGGAGAGAGTAATTGTTAATAATAATCGGACAAAAAGTAACGAGACATGACAAATATTGAGTACGTACATGCTTATTTTGGGTGTAACGCGACATGAAAAATGTTGAGAAGCCAATCCCACGGCGAGGACGCAGTAGTCAGTACACGGCTGGTATCCCATCCCCTGTCAGATGCTAACGGCATCCATGAACTCCTTGTCGGCCACAAGTCTCGCGAGCACCTCCGGCGCGAGGCACACCTCTATCGAAATGCTCCCTCCCTTCTCCGGACCCTCGTACACCGTCGCATTGCCGTCTATCTTCTCCGCCGGGCCACTTCGGACGGCCACTGGCGACCCCCACCCGAAGTCGTTCCCGAACACGTCGAACCGCGGCGAGCTCCCGGTGATCAGAGCCACGCCGCTAGACGACACCTTCCCCATGTACGCGAACTCGGGCTCACGCACCCACCGGTCCAAGAACTCCCTCATGTGCTCCTCGTCGAACGACGCAACTGCGCGGTTCAGCAGCCACGCCGTCCATCCGAGCCCCTTCCTTTGGACCTCCCCGGCGGTGGCTTCTGCTTGGCCGCGCACTACAGCGTTGCCGATGTATCCCGGTGGTATGCCGCTGACACGCCCCCGGCATCCGATTATCACGTAGTAGAAGGTGCCCTGCTCCGGCGGGAGACGTCTGGCCCGGCACACGGCGCGCCAGAGGTGAGCGAGGAGAGCCTGGAGCGAGGAGATGACGGTTGTGGCCGTGCCGGCCATCTCGTCGTTCGCCTTCTCCTTGAGCTTCTTTACACTCTCCGCGGAGAAGGTGAAGAAGCATTCCTGCAGCGTTGGGCGATCGAATCGCTGGACGAGGTGTTCCAGCTTGCGGAACGGCATGGGGATCGGCAAGGGGCTGGTCTCCAGGAACCATCTCCAGGTCACTGGCGCCGGGGTGGAGAGCTCCTCACCGATGCCACCTCCACGTCGATGGATCTCGGACCAGGTGTTGAAGAAGTGCCAGAAGGCAGTGCCGTCACCGACGGAGTGGTTCAGCGACATGCCGATGAACACACCGTCCGAGAGCTCCGTGACCTGTACGGAGAGCACAGGGAGCGACTCCAAGGCGGCATCGGCATTGAAAACCTCGTTCATCGTGTAGAGCGACCAGGCGACCGGCGGAGTGAACAGCGAGGCGGTGATGTCCGCGACGGACAACCCGGGCGCCGTCGCGTGCACGAACTCGGCGCCTTCGCCGGTGCACATCAACGAGACAGTCACCGTCCCGTCGCCGCGGCGCTTTTCAACGAGCCGTCCGGCGAAGAGATGGAACCGGCTCAGGGCGCGGCTGAAGGTGGACGCGAGGGCGTCCACGAGGGGGCCGCCGGCATCCCCGGCCGGGGGCTTCGGCAGGAGGATGCCCTTCTGGACATAATCTGTGCTCAGAAGACGCAAGTCCCACGGCGTCAGGTGGATCTCCTCGGGCTCCTCCTTCGGCGGATGGTTACCGTTCGCCATCGTCGTCGACGGCCGCACCATGCGCCGGGAAACGACCCTGACGTCGTCGCCGGAGCAGCCCATATGGTTGTTGGTTTCTTTGTGCGCAGTGGTTCGAAGAGGTCCTGTTTCAAGGACACCAAGGATCTCAGATACGGGTTGCTCGATCTGAATGTGCCTCCTATATTTCTATCGTCCAGTCGATCTCCTCGCCACAATTTTTAAGTTTTCGATTAGATTCCTCCTGTCGGTACTGGCATTTGAATATATTGAGCACGTGCAGCTCATACGCGACCCCTTGTTCTATTATACTCGTATATACGCCCGGGTGAGGTCCTAGCTATCAATATTTTTTCAATGTTCAGATTCTTGCTGTCGTGTAAACATGGATGTACGCGAGCAGCTGCAGCTGGTTCGAAACATATAAAAGTATCTTATACTATATCACATTATGTAAACCATGCATCCACGAACTGTCTCAAGCGTGCTAGCACGTGCTACCTTGTTCCTTCTTCCCTACAGTTGTTGATTTGTTCTCAAATTTTACGTCCTGTCCAATGCAAAACTTACACATGAATCTGTTGACACCTAAAAATCGTCAAGCACCAAAATGTCTGGCACTTTGCGGGAGTGTCCGACAAGCCATTTTGAGTTTGAGTTTGGGCATCTAGCCACTACTAGATTCAGGCGGTTCTAGACCTCTCAGTACAGGCGATTTCGGCTTCCGCTACTATTAGTGCGTCTGTACAAATAATCGATTTGTATACGCGTTTAGTTAGACCGCCTGCACTAATATTTATTAGTGCAGGCGGATCTTTTAAAATAACTGTCTGCACTAATAGCACCAGTGCAGGCGGCTGGTTATATTCACCGCATGCACTAATAGCACCAGTGCAGGGGATGGGTTCAGGGTTCGCAAAACTGCAGTTTACCGTGCGGTTTTCGCAAAAACTGCCCAAACCGCTCCGGTCCGGTTTGGGCGGTTTAGCGGTTTTTGAATTCAATTTTTTTTGAATTTTGAAAATTTGGTGGAATTCAAAATAAAAAATATGTAAAAAAACTAGATGAAAAATACAACGTTTTGGTTGAATCAGTTTTTAAAAATATTTTGATTTTCGTGACCAAAAAATTCGAAGAAAATTGGATGAAAAATATATAACTAAACCTTATCCTCAACTCCACCTCAGCCATTCTCCCCTCTCCCC
>BCLG01000330.1:55114-71572 GCA_001602295.1 Zoysia matrella
GCGGCTCGAGCGGTTAGCCGTCTCCACCGGTAAGCGCGATTTGCGCGGTAAGCCACCCGATTAGTGCGGAAAACCATCCGATCTGGTGGGTTTTCGTGGTAGCGAAGGTGAGATAGTTGTTTTTGTGTTTTTTGTTCAAATATTGGTCGATTTGTTAGCAAATTTTGAACATAGTTGATCATTTTCAGAAATTATTGGTTGTAAGATGTTAGATCAGGCTGATTCGGTTTGGGAGCATGGGAAGAACGTGTATCCTGGGTTTTGTTGCAAATATTGCAAGGCCGTGAAGAGAGGAGGTGGTGTCACATGATTCAAGCAATATTTAGCACATCGTAGAAGTAGCGTACTTGGATGTCCTCATGTTCCCACGGAGGTGCGGGACTATTATTACCGAGAGCTTGATAGAACTGCCGAGCGGAGGAAGGACCGAGTTAAACAGACGCTTAGACAGCACTAGGTTGCAGGTCAGGGAAATGTCAATGAGGAGGACGATGAGGAGATGTAGGCTGCTATGAGGTTATCTAGAGAGGAGGAGGAATTCCGACAGCGTCAGCGTTCGTATGGTGGTCAGTTCGAGAGTGGTGCTGCTGGTTCTGGTTCATCGCAAAGTGCTTCTGGTTCGTCGTAGGGAGGTGTGGGTCTGAATTGTTTAGTATGATGAGGAGATCCGCATCACAGAGGTCAAGTAATGAACGGATTCAAACTAGGATCGATATAGGTCCATGGACTGCGAAGAGCAAGCTAGCAAAATCGGTCATTGGACGCGCATGGTCAAAAAATTTTCATACAGAAACCATCTCTGATAGAAAAGCCGATAGTCCATACTTTGTTAGTGCTATAAAAGAAACACAGAGATGAGGTACGAGACTTTAATTTTATTTTATTACATATTTCGTTATATGTTATCATATTTATGTCGTGTGTCATAATATTTGCAGGTGAGGGCATGCCTAGCCCAACTGAAAGGGAAATAAATGGCACGTATCTTGATGCTAACGAGCAAGACATCAAGAAAGAATTCGATAAATTCAAGATGGAGTGGCCGATGTACGATGTCACGATTATGTGTAACTCTTGGACTAGCCCTACAGAGATGAACTTGATAAACTTTATGATCTACTGTAATGGTGTCATGTTTTTTTACAACTCATGTGATGTTATTGGGCACAGCCAATCTGCGGACTTCATATTCAAGGTACGAAACATATGTTTATTCTATAACACTATTTATTTTATTTGCAGCTATGATATTTGAACAATGAAACTGTCTTGTGCACTATTTATTTTATTTCTACATATGGTATTTTGAACTATGAAACATTCTTGTGCAGAAAATGAATAAGGTATGCATTGATGTAGGTGCAGACAATATTGTGCAATTTATTACACACAATGGTTCAAATTATAAAAAGACGTGCAAGGTTCTAATAAACAAGTATCCTTATATTGTCTGACAATTATGTGTGGCCCATACAATCAACCTGATGCTATAGGTTATTGGTGAGTTTTCAGAGTATAAAGCTATGATACAGTCGACTCGCAACATTTCTCGTTGGTTGTATAATCATATCAGTTGCACTCTATGATGACCAAAGCTATTGGTGATGAGTTGATAAGATGGAATGCAACACATTTTGGCACAAACTACATATTTCTTGAGAGTATGCTTCGTCGGAGAGAAAAATTCATGACATGGATGGGTTCTAAGACATTTTTAAATAGTAGATTTGCCAATACTGAGAACGAAAGGTATGCTCACTCCTGCCTAGCAAGCATAATATGATGGGATTCAATGAAACATATGGTAAATGCAGTGCAATCTTTGTATGTGTTTTTTCGATTTGCTGATCAAGACAAAAGTCTTACCTTGAGTGAAGTATTTCTTAGATACTATTTATGTAAAAAAAGAGTATGAAGCCATTTATAAGAATGATGAGCGAGAGATGCAGATGTATATAGACATTATAAATCGTAGGATGGTGGACATTTACAATGATACCTTTATGAATGCAGCTACACAGGATGAGGACCATGGTGCTCTACAGTCACAAAAACATCGATGTAAAAAGACAGCATTACTACGACACATACTATTTCGCGTCAGACAGTGATTTCTCATACAGCCAAGGTAATGAGTACTACAGTTATCCGTACGGTGATCGTAGCACACAACCTCTCATCACATGAGTATACCAATGACAAAATCCAAAGTTTTATAACATGTTATACTCGCAATGAGAGACAACTACTGCTTGAACAGGATAATTTTAGAATAAACTCAAAACGAAATTGTTAGCTACTAGAGAAATTTAACTTCTATCAAGTGAAGAGTGCGACAATGCATATTTTGATTGAAGTACAATCTATAAGTAAAATGTGCTTCTCAAACTATGTATGAACTTTAGATTTGTTGTGAATAAACAATATATATATATATAGATTTATTATGTTTTAAACTTTGAATTTGTTATTAATGAATAACTATCTTTTATTTGTGCATGAAGTATATTGTAAATGTTGATATTAAAAGAAATTAGAAAAAATTATACCCAATTTTTTAACACTTTTTCATCTAATTTCTTATTTTTCACTGATTTAACAGTTTTCGAAGAAATAAAACGGTTTACCGCGCGTTTCAACAAAAACCGCTCGATTTTCACTTTTAGTTAAACCAAACGGTTTACCACTCAAATCGTATGGTTTACAACGAAAACCGCTCGGTTAACCATTTTCAAACTGTGCAAACCATCCTAAAATTTAAAATAAATTTGAAATTTGAACAAAAAACCGCACAATTTTAACAGTTTTTCTAAAACTGCTCCCAGATGGTTTCTACAGTTGAAACGGTGACTTAAACCCTGGCTGGGTTATGTCCACCGCTCGTACAAATGAGTTTGTTAAAAATAAAAAAAATTCCTGAACTCTTCGTTGTCCTCATGGCGATTCACAGATCCACGTGCTAGATTCAAAAGATTCACAGATCCACAATTCACACATCGCAACTCAGATCCACAGATGCTTGGTAATGTAGTCTCAAATGAATCACAAAAAAAAAATGATTCACACGAAAAATTGATTCACAGATCCTCTCATCGTCGTCCTCAAGGAGCCCTCAACTTCGTGCTCCTCTTCCTGAAACAGTGCCTCCGCCGGTGCCGCCGTGGTGCGAGGGAGCAGTGGCCTCTTCCTAGAGCAGTGCCTCACGCTCCTCTCTCTCTGACTCAATCAAGAAAATCGAGATTCAATCCATGAAAAAATGGAACGAAAAAAAACTTACTAAATCAAAGGCAAAAAAGGGAGAAAAACTTACCAGATTGATGCGGAGGCTGGGGTGGCGCGGCCGGGGTGCACAGAGGCCGGGGCTATGCGGCCGGGGTGCGCGGAGGACAGGCCGCGGCGCGGCCGGGGTGACACGTCAGGGGTGCGCGGAGGCCGGGGCGCAGAAGCTTCGGGACTTGGAGAGAGAGAGGTGGGAGAGAGGTGAGATGCTTCGGGAGAGAGGAGAGAGTGGGGCCGCGTGGGAGCACTGGGAGGCCGGGACGCGTTGATGAAGGAGGAGTGGGAGACTGGGAAGCTTCGGGACATCACCGCCCATCTTGTTCAAAATTTTTCGTATTCACCACACGTGGCTTTCAGTACCGACCGTTTGCACTAATTATATTAGGGCAGACAACTTTTTTAAGAAACCGATTACACTAATAAAAATGTGCAGACAGTTTTTTAAAAGAGCCGGCTGCATCAATTTATTTCCGCAAGCAGTTCTACTGTTTGGACCCACTTTTAATTAGTACAAGCAGTTAAAAATTGTCATTTTTATAGTAATGAGGTCACCGGAGTGTCTGGTATAATATCAAACTGTCCAATATAATGTCGGACTGTCCAGCAGGCTTTTTTGGGTTTTAAGACTTTGTACGCCGCAGTGTCTGGCAAGCCCTCTCGGGTTCTCAGAATTTACATGACAGACCCTTCGATCATCGGAGTATCCGACACTTTATCAGATACTCCGGTGGTGTCAATTTAGAAAAGTTTTCAGTAGATCAATTTCAATTTGCTTCCTAATTGAGAGGATTCATTGCTCTGCGAGATAAAACCATCTCACCTCTATAAAACAGAGGTCTATAGTCGGTTGAGGGCACCCCAATCAAACCTATCATTTGTCTTTATATTTTACACTTCTCAAACCACAATCCCCTCACTTGACCCCCGTTTTGCTGTTCTTCCTTTGTCCCGACGACGATCGAAGGCGATCCAGCTGGCTTGATCGAGCCCAAATCAACCCTAAGACGATCCTCCCCGGACAGGGGGTCTTTCTCGAGGCAGAGTTGTCTAGGTGCTGCTCAAATCCGACGTTGAAAAAGAAGCCGGCGTACCCGCACAAGGATGTGCGACTGGTTCGTTGGCTCGAACCTGTTTTCGACGTCAACATACTTTTTTAACGACTCCGCTAGGGAACGAGTGATTCCGGTTGCACAAACCAAATCGTCATTTTTCACTATGACCTCCGAGATCTTAATGACGAGCATCGTCATGACGTCTTTGAAGGAGTTGTCCGAGGACGTGCGCAAGGCATTCCTAGAGAGCCGAAAGGGCTCCGAAGACGCAGGAAGATCAGGTGCTGTAGGAGTATTTGGCATGCTTCAAGAAGAACCGTCAAGGCGTGGTGTACCCATTCTTTCGACCGTCGTCAACGACGCGGCCATGGGTGCTACCAATGTGAGAACATCTTCGCACCCTCCCATTACTTTTGAAGACCTTTCGTATTACATTGCCAACATGAAAAAGGTCTTGACTAATGACATGCAATACATGATTAAAAAAACTTGTCTAAGTCGTCTAAAAATGTTGATATTGCATCATCTATTCATGTTTCGCGTGCAGGTCCTTCTACTAGTGCATCGGCGTCTATCACGTCTAGTATAGAACAATCGTTGTATGGCATGCCGATGAACTCGTTTAGTGGGTAAACTAGTTTTCAATCTCATGTGCAAATTAATGCTTTGATAGTGCCTCTCGCTAGCGTAGAGCCAATTACTAGTATCCCCAATTCGGCTACGAGCCGATTGAATGAATTAGCTAATTTTGTTTCTCCGTACCGTACTGTTTCGTATAGCACACCACCTATCCCACATAGCGGTACGGGTATCCCTTGTAGCCCTGTGCCTAATAAACTATTTAGCGTCATGAAAATGAACATACACCCCTCACCACCGGACACATCCACTAGACCACTTATTACTAAAATAGAGGAGTGTATGGCTCGCATTAAGGAGTATTTGAGCAAACAATTTCATGGCATTAGGGGTATACATCAAGAGAAAAGACCGAATCTATCAAAAACCATACCTCACATATTTTGATTCGGTCTCTTATCCTAGCGGATGGCGCGTGCCTGACTTCGTCAAATTCACTGTCAAAGATAGTAATGCCACTTGAGAGCACATTAGCCAATACATTGCACAACTAGAAGAAGCGGGTTTTAATAAGGCTTTGAAAGTATGGTTGTTTTCTTTATCGCTAACAAGTACCGCTTTCTTTTGGTTTTCATTATTGCCCCCAGGTTCCATCTATACGTGAGAGTCTTTAGAGCGTAAGTTTCATGACCACTTTTATTCCGGGGATAACGAGCTGAAATTGTCACATTTGACATCGGTTAGGCAAGGAAAAGATGAACCTGTCGTTGTCGGCGGTTTAGAGATGTTAAAAACTGGTGTTTTAATTTAATAATTTCTGAAAAAGACCTAACTGACCTAGCTTTTAGTGGTTTATGATCACACCTTAGAGAGATGTTGGAGGGACACTATTTTCTTACGCTCATCCACCTCCAACAAAGGGCTTCAGATCAAGAAAGCCGAAGCAAAGAAATAAAACATGATTACAAGACCAGCCACAGCGTGCACGTCGTGGAATATGATTTGGATAGCTCTGATGATGATTCAAATGACATTGTGACTGTTGAGTTTGTTTGGCCATCTAAGGTCAAATCGTTTGCTTGCGATTCGCTCAAACCGGTTCATAAGAATTGGAAAGATGATACGAAGTACACTTTTGATGTAGTTAAATGCGAGAAAATATTTGATGAGTTACACAAAGGTGGATACATTAAAAATGCTTGCACTTTGCCTTCGGCGGATGAAATAAAACGTAGAGTATATTGTGAATGGCATAATTCTTATTCTCGTGCTACTAACGATTGCAATTCCGTCGACCGGTCTAATCGGCCTTTAATGAGAGACGATTGAGTCTTAAGAAGATGCAGATCGACAAACACCCGTTCCCTGTCAATACTCTAGAGCTCAACCCCAAGGTTTTGATTCGGTCTCATCAAGTCGATACAACCAAGGGAAAAAACGTGATTATCGAGGAAGGGATGCCTATTTCTCCTAGTGAGAAAGGTGCCTCTAAAAAAGTAGTGCCCGAGAAGTCTTTCGATGGTCAAGAGTCTCTTAAAGTCACCATCTATGACTCGAGACTCGAGGGCAAGTTTCACAGCCCAAGATGATAAAGCAGAAGAACCCTGAGGTGGGCAAGTGAAAAGTGAACCAAGGCAAGGCCACGGATAGGAAGATGTGGCCTAGGAGCGCATTTAACCATCTCATGACCAAGTACAAAAGTCAAAAGATCAATTTGAACGATCGATCCATGAAGCGGCCAAGATCACCACCGAGAGGAGGCAGCCCACCTAGGAAAGAGATGAGGCAAGCCACGAATGTTCATGGACCTCCTCCACTTCCTTTCCGTGGGTTCGAGATGCCACTGCCATAGTTTTCTCCTATGCCTTGCTCGCTGTTCTTGGTGTGGCATCTATACATGGGACTATGGATGCCCATGCCACCAATACCCGTTTCATCAATGCCCGTTCCACCAATGCCGTTCCCACCATTTCATCCGAGATAGAATATGCCTAGGGGAGATGTCTTCAAAAGGCTCTCCGGCCCTATCCCCGACCGGTTGGAGCCTCAACCGGTCGGTGTATGAGAAGGGGGCTCCACCACCACACCTAGACAAGAGTGGTGTTCGAAGCAAGGTAATGAACCTGCCCCTTCCACTTTTGTCCATCAAGAGAGTGCATCTGAAGGTGTCGTTAAAATTGGCACAACCGATGTCAAAATCAAGAGAGTCTTCACGGGACCGATATGGATGATCCGGTCGAAAAGGCTTCATATGATCATGAAGCTTGCAGCAGCAAAAGCTCCTTCAAATACACGCAACCGAGGTGGTGTCCGCCTAGCTTAACCCACACTCAAAACAGAAAGCTTCAAAGGTTGCGCCTCCGAAAGATATAAGAGGAGCAGGCAAAGAAGAAAAGGGATGAAGTCTTCAATGAAGTCAAGCCGATGGTCTTTCAAGGTAAGCAGTTGAGAGCTAAAGAGCTCGAAGCTCCCATTCCACCGGTGACGGAGGACACAGTGGCTACTCTGAAGGCCGTGGGACTGGCCGATGCCGTGCTGGGGGAGGACCTTGCCGCGCCTTCACCCAAGGGAGACCTGGATATGTCTGAGTTTGACGACGATAACTCTTGGACTATGAGCCTACGCCACATCGAAAAAAGTATGGACATCAACACTATTTGCTTGTCTCTTTTTGGTTATTCTTCAGTAGAGGAAGAAGTTATGGCACAATTTGACTTTGGACCGAAAACTGCTATCTTTGAGAAGTCCGAGGAATTGGAGAACCATTTGAAACCCCATGGTACACCAATTTCTTGCATGCTTATAGATGGCGGTGCTATTGTTAATCTATGCCATATTCTTTGTTTAAAAAGCTAGGTAAAGTCGACGATGAGTTCATCCGGACCAACATGACTTTGAACGGTATGGTAGGAGGAGACTCTATCGAGGCTAAGGGATCGCTTCTATGGAGCTCACCGTTGGGAGTGAGACCATGGCTACCGCTTTCTTTGTCGCCGATGTGTGTGGTAGTTATAGCTTGATTTTAGGGTGTGATTAGATTCACACTAATAGATGTGTTCTTTCTACATTACATCAATACTTGATACAATGGGTTGGTGCAACACTTCGTGTTTCAAAATAGAGAAAACTAAATTGTTTATGTTCGAAATCCTAGAATCCGAGCTCAAAAATTTAAGTTTAAATTTAAAAATGTGACTTCAAAATTTTATTTTCAAAAGAAACATTGTGAAACAAAATTCTCTTTGGAAAGCCCTTATAACAACTTGAATTTTACAGGTTTTCGTAAAAGTTTTATCTGAGGTTTAAAGGTCTCAAACAAATTATTTTGGCTCGAAAGCTTACCTGTTTTTAAAATTCAATAGGATTTTATTTATTGAGATTTTGAAGTTGACCCCAAAATAAAAGTTGTTCCTTTTCAAAAGATTTACCATCCTACCAAATTTCAAAATTTTTAGAGCTCAGAAAGTATGCATTTCGGATTAAAAACAGAGAGCTGCGCAGGGAATCCGGGAAGGAAAAAAAAACCTGCGGGCCCCACCTGTCAGCCGGACTGTGTCTCTTTCTTCTCCTTCCTCCAACCGCGCAGCGCCAGCGCCGGCCTCCAGGTGCCGACCACCCCGGCCTCTCCTCGCGCATGTCTGCCACGAGGTCATGGACGTGTCCCCCTTCAATGCGTGAGTTGGATCACTTTTCCGGCGTCGCTCTCATTTCTCCCTCCCTCCCTCCCTCTCTCTCTCTCTCTCTCTCTCGTGCACACGCTCACCCGACCGGATCGCCGCTCGCGACAGTGGAGAGCCACCGTCGTGCCCTCCTTCCGGCACCAGACCTCGCAGCAAGCTGTGCCACATCCTCCGCTTGCTCCATCCCTAAGCACCCCCAACGCTCTCTCTCTCTCCCCCTTATTCTCTCCTCTTCTGGCCGCACGCCATTGTCCCGTGAAACGCCTCCCTCCGAGCCTTCCCGGCCCCTGTCCCTCATCAAGGAGCTGCGCTCCCGGGCCTCCAAGCTCTCAGCAGCTCCATCCTCCCCGCTCGCGCGAAGCACTCCATCGATTTCAGTTTTTTCCCCAAATCGCGTCTTCGGACCCGGCCGCCGCAAATCCGGCGTGCCCGGATGAGTTTCTCCGCGATTTGATTTTGGGTTCTTGTGATTCACCCCTAACCTACCTCCTCGTTCTTGGAATCGACCGAATATTGGCCGGTTGTACAGGAATTTGTGTTTCCATGGTCGGCACCGTTTGAACCCCGTCGACCTCACCGTGGACAGCCCTTCCGGGACCTCCTTGCCGACGAGATCCTCCACGCCGGCCTTGTGCTCACCCTCGTGAAGGTGTAGGCACCTCCGGCGCGTCATTTCGGCCACTGCAGCGCCGCCGCGCCGTTGCCGAAGCCGCCCCCGCACCGTCCCTCGTGGCCGACGTCGCTCCGGTAGGTCCCGCCCTTCGGCCACCACCTCATCTGGTTCTACTAGTCGCAGGGATCATTTTGGGGCTGATCCCCCTGAGCCCCGCCGCCGGCGAGCCGCGCTGCTGCGGCCGGCGAGGCTTCCATGGCCGGTCAGCCCAACCAGGCCCCCTCGCGCCCCACGCGGATCTGGTGCGGCCTGGGCTGGATCCCGTGCGGCCCTGTTGAGGGTTGGTTTTGTTTAAATCCGGAAATCGTTTAATAATTGCACCGAAAACTCATTAAATCTTGCAAAAATCACAAAAACTTCATTAGAGCTCAAAAAATCACAAATAAAATACCGTTGGAATCCTGTCATCATTTAGAATATTTTAGAACTTTCAAAGTTGCATTTGATGCATTAGAATTAATTCTATTAATTAATTAGATTGCATCATGCATTAATTCATGTATCCATTTTCATGCATGAGTAAAATGTAAAAAAAAATATATTTAACTTCTAATGATTATATTCTGTCATCCAAAAACTAATTAGAATTTATGTTCCTGTAGATTATTTATAAATAATTATTTAATATTAGTTAGAGATTAATTCATTATAAATTCATAGTTTAAAAATAAATTGTATAACTTGTTCAGAAATTTGTTTATAGTCTTATTAATATTATGAGCCACTAGAATTGTATTTTATGCCTTCAAGAACCATGTTAAAGAAATTTAGAAGTAATTTCACTATTATGAACTATTTAAGTATAGTATAGAAAATCATTCTTTTAGGTAAAAATCAAAAACTTGCCATATAGTTATAGATAACGTGTTAATTTAATAAACTAAATCCACATGAAAGTATTCGCATAACCATCTCTGTCACACGTCTTCATGAGCATATCATCGCAATACCTTAGCATTTTATTAGGTGCATAACTAATCGCACTCGCATATCATTTTATGCACTTAGGAAACGACGTGGAAGATCAGCAACTTGCTCTAGTTGCTCCGGAGACGTCCATCGCTGAAGATCTCCAGCTTGTGTGTGCTAACTCTCAGCCAATCGAAGGCAAGCTCCGGTGTATTAACTCTTTTTTAATCCTTTTATTTTATTACTATGTAGTGTATGGTTAATGTACTGTGCATTAAGTTGTAGGAGTTGTTTAGAACCCTAAAATACATGATAGTGCTACTTACATTATTAAGTGTAGACTGGTACAGGTAATTCGATGTAAAGCTAGGCTATGAGTTCTAATAAACGGTAGAAGTCGAGTGAATGAGAAACCTCACTCGCGAGCTATAGGTTTTATTTTATCCTACAATTGAATAAACCTGAGACTGGACGGGGATAGAGTATAGGAGGGTTTGAGAAGGCTGAGCCTTCGTGGTGGTAGCCCTGTCTGTGTCGGTTAAGGACCGATTCGAGTGTGGCCCTGTTGAGCAAGTTCAAACAGTACTGAAGGCATACTAGAGACTTGGGACTAAAAAACTGACGTAGCTCGATACCATAGTGGTTGGACGTAACCCTACCTCTCTTTCGGCGGGGAGTAAAGAAAAGCCTTAGATCTGACCATGGATGCACTCGGCGTGGTGATCGCATGGAGGACCATGTGCTTGGGAGAGGTGCGCGTCGGACCAGTCTTATGGTATTGTTGTGAAAGGTTGCCTAGTGCAGCTTCTGGGAAGCTCGTACGTGTCATGTACTTCGAGTTTTTTCTAGCTGGTGTAAATCGATTATAATCGTTGCCCCTCACAGTAATGAGTACCACTTGTTCACTGAGTGACATTGTAGTAACAACTGGATTAATAATAATAATAATAATATGATTTGTTTGCTTAGTTATAGATATTTGCTTGGCAACCATGCTTGTTCTAGTTTATAGTGCAAATTAAATTTTCATTATGTATATTTAACATACCGCTAAAAATTGAAATTAAGTATCCACTAATAGTGCTATGTTTTATGCCAATGGCCATCTCTGTGAGTCAGCCTCTCATGATTAGGAGTCAGCTGTAGTTGGCCATTTTTTACGGTTAAGTATTGCTGAGTAATTAGTACTCACGGTTTGTTGTTTTTCTTTTTTGTTGTGTTGTAGCTCCTCCTGCAGGGAGCTGGTGTAGCTGTTGCGACAAAAGAGTGTGGGAAGGTGAACCCTTGGCTAACTGGTCCTGTGAGCCGGTTCTCTCCTCACTGAACTTCAGTTGCGAGGAGTGAAGCATATCTTAGGGCAAGATATGTTTCGTATTAAGAAACCGTCGTATCAGTTTTATATCACTTCCGCTATGTTTTAAACTCTGTTTTAAACTTATCTCTCCTAAGACTACTTGAACTTTATTCTAAGATTTTAATCGGTTTTCTATTTTATATTATCACTCGTGTTGTACTATTTGAGTATTGTTGATCAATATCACCCAAGATCAATCTTAGGTGAGCCGTTCTATGTTTTTGGGGTGGTTCTGCCACTGTTGGTGATGATGTAAATGTTGTTCATGCTAATGCCTCGGCTTGTGTTGCTATTGTCGATTCATCTTCTTTGCCACATGATACTGTCAAGTGCTTGACCATTGGACTTGACGAATTATGATTTTCTTAGTGTGACTAGGGATGGTTTTGTACCCGTCAATGTAAAGCCGATAAAAAATTGGCTCAACCATATTATGTGATGCAATGGAGTCAAATTTAGATTGGTTGCATAAGAGAGTGGAGCACTATCGGTGCAACACGAATGATATGTGTGAAACCATAGAAGAAATAGAAGACAAAAATAAGTTAGGATAAGGATTTACATTGGCCGATGCTCTTGGGCAGGTGAATCTTGGCAGTTATGATAGTCTGAGGCTGACTTTTATAAACAAAAATCTGAAAGCCAATTATAAGGTGAAGCTAATCGGTTTACTAGAAGAATATGCAGACTGTTTCGCATGGTTTATAATGAAATGCCCAGGTTGAGTCGCGAGCTAGTTGAGCATCAGCCTACAATAAAATCTAGTTTTAGGCCCTATAAGCAACCGATGAAAAGATTTAACCCGAATATGCATGATCGGATTAAAGATGAAATTAACCGATTATTTGATGCAAAATTTATAAGACCTTGCAGGTATGCAGAGTGAATATTCAACATTGTGCCAGTGGAGAAGAAGAACACCGGTAAGATAAGAGTTTGCATTAATTTTAGAAATTTAAATAGAGCTACTCCTAAAGATGAGTATGCTATGCACATAGCCATATGTTGATTAATGATGCTTCTGGCCATAGAGTTATTAGTTTTTTTGATGGTAATGCGGGATATAACCAAATTTTTATGGCCGAAGAGGATATTTCTAAAACTGCTTTTAGGTGTTTCGGTTTTGTAGGATTGTTTGAGTGAGTTGTCATGACTTTTGGGTTAAAAAATACGGGTGCCACATACCAAATATATGTGAACTAATTTTTTATGATTTGCTTGGTGTTATCATGGAGGTTTATATAGATGATGTGGTGATCAAATCGACCGTTTTAGATCCTCACTTATCCGATTTACAACTCGCTTCGGTTCGAATGTGCTGTTTCAGTTTGAAAATGAATCCGGTCAAATGTGCTTTTGGTGTATCGGCCGAGAATTTTTAGGCTTCATAATCCATGAAAAAGGAATAGAGGTAGATCTTAAGAAGATATAAGCAATTATGAACGTGCAGGAGCTTATGTGTAAGAGAAAGTTGCAAAGCTTCTTAGGCAAAGTAAATTACTTGAGAAGATCTATATTCAACTTGTCGGGAAAGATTAATGCATTTACTCCTTTTCTTCGATTGAAGAATGAAACCGAATTCACTTAGGGGATAAAACAGCAAGAAGCTTTCAAGAAGATCAAAGAGTACTTGTCTTCGCCGCTGATTCTTAGGGCGCCCAAGGGCGAGGTTCCTTTTCATCTTTATACAGCGGTGGAAGATGATGTGATCGGTGCTGTTTTGATAGAAGAAGCCGAAGAGGAGTACGTGATCACATATGTGAGTCAACGATTGATTGATGCGGAAACAAGGTACACTCTCATCGAAAAACTATGTTTTTCCTTGTATCATGCTTGCATCAAGTTGAGGCACTATTTGTTATCCAGTACTTGTGTGGTAGCTTGTCAAACCGATGTTATTAGACATATATATTGTATAGGTTGATTTTTAGTGGTAGGCTTGGTAAATGGGCTTATGCATTGATTGAATATGATTTGGCTTATGAGTCATTGACATCCATGAAAGACTAAATTGTTGCTAATTTTATTGTTGAACATCGGATTGATTTAGAGCATGATCTAGATCACCCCTTGAAAGTTGTATTTTGATGGATCGGTTTGCAAAAAGGGTCAAAGTGTTGGTGTAATATTGGTTTCTTCTCAATATGCACACTTTGAATTCTCAAACCGATTAGAGTATGTTTACACCAATAACCAGGCCGAATTTGAAGCATTGTTGTTCGGCTTGAAAATGTTGGAGTCTATAGGGTCAAACATGTAGAGGATTTCGACGATTCATTGTTAGTAGTGCAACAAGTTACTGGAAATTTTCAATGTTTGGATAGATCATTGAATGCTATTTTAGACAAATGCCTAAATGTTATCAAAGGGATGGATGAATTTCATATACACCATGTTCCTAGGCTAGAAAATAGCAAGGCTAATGATTTGGCACAACAAGCATTGAGTTACAATATTAGTAAAGGTAGATTTTTAGTCATCAAGAAACCGATACTTGAGATAGTAGAAATAGACGATTCAGATGCTAGCACGCTAAACCGTGACGGTACCGAATCACTTGATTAGAGGTCTCTCATTATTTCATATATTCATAGTCCATCTCTAAGTGTGGATAGAAAGATTCGACATATAGCTTTCAAATATATTTTGATTGATGATAACTTGTACCATCGAACGGGAGACGATTTGTTTTTGAAATGTTTAGGTGATGACGAAGCCAAAGTGGCTATGAGAGAAGTCCACGAGAGTATTTGTGGTACGCATCAATCGGCTCTGAAAATGAAACGGTTGTTGAGAAGGGTTGGATTCTATTGGCCGACCATGATTACCGATTGTTATCGCTACTACAAAAGATGCGAAGAGTGCCAAATGTTTGGTAATGTTCAATTGGCACCCGTTGCTATAATGAACCCATCGTAAAACCATGGCCATTTCAAAGATGGGGATTTGATTTCATAGGGCAAATACATCCTCCATCTTCAATGGGACACGACTTTGTGCTAGTGGCAATGGATTACTTCACCAAGTGATCTGAAGTGGTTTCTCTAAAGAACATGACACACAAGGAGGTAATTGAGTTTCTTACCAAGCATATCATTCATAGATTCTGCATCCCGCAAACTTTGACTACGGACCAGGATTCTTGTTTTACATCAAGTCATGTTCAAGAATTTGCGAATCTTATAAAATTAGATTACTCAATTCATCTCCATATTATGCTTAAGTCAATGGTCAGGCCGAGTCTAGTAATAAAATATTAATTAAGTTTATTAAGAAAAAGATAGAAGATCACCCCAAGTAGTAGCATGAAGTATTATCGAAGGCTTTGTGGGTTCATGGGATATTTAGGCATGGGACAACTAAAGTAACACCATACGAGCTTGTGTATGGACAAGAGGCCGTTTTACCCGTTGAGGTAAATCTAAGAGCTATAAAATTAGCTAAACAAAACGATTTATCCGCCGATGAGTATAGTGCTTTAATGATAGATAATATTGATGAGTTGACCGATAAGCGCTTGAATGCTTTGAAGAAAATCGAAAAAGACAAAGCACGAGTTGCTAGAGCCTACAATAAGAAGGTAAAAGTAAAAACTTTTCAGGTGGGCAAATTAGTTTGGAATACTATTATGTCTATAGGTTCAAGAAACAACAAGTTTGAAAAATGGTCTCCTAGTTGGGAAGGGCCATATAGAGTAGTAAAAATTATTGCCGAAAATGCATACATGGTAAAGAATATGCGAGGAGAGTCGTTGCTCAAGGCCCTTAACGTCCGATACTTAAAGAAGTATTATCCGAGTGTATGGCAAGAAGCTTAAAAAAACGGCCGATATGAAGAATATCGTTGCCAATAATGATGCAATGGCCGATGAGTCGGGAGGACCATCGCTCTTAGAGGTTTTTCGGTGCTTAGAATGTTTTATGGTACAGAAACTTTACCAAAACACTAGGGGCATGTGTTGACACTCAAAAATGTCAAGGCACCGGAGTGTCCGGCAAGCTCTTTCGGGTTTGGGGTATTTAGCTCACCGGAGTGTCCGGCACAACGTCGGATTGTGCGGTAAGCCCTCTCGCGTTTAGGCATCTAGCTCACCAGAGTGTCCTGCATAATGCCAGACTGTCCAGCAGGCTCTCTCGGGTTCTGGTACTTTGTATGCCGGACTGTTCGGCTCCGGTAAGCCCTCTCGGGTTCCCAAAATTTACACGATGGACCCTTCGGTCATCGGAGTATCTAGCACTTTATCAGATACTCCAGTGGTGTTGATTTAGAAAAGTTTTTAGCAGATCAATTTTAATTTGTTTCTTAATTAAGAGAATTCATTACTCTGCGGGATGAGACCATTCTACCTCTATAAGACAGAGGCCCATTGTAACATCCCAGAATTCTCGAATTAATAAAGCGGCATTTCTCCAAATTTTCATTCCAATTAATTATTCTGTTCCAATATTTCGTTCCGATCAAAATTCTTTGGTACCGAATTTCGTTTCGTCCAAATCCGAAATCTGTTCGTCTAAATTAATCCGGTGCTGAAATAATTTAGTCCGCGTAATTTTTACGTCTGACTAAAATTATTTTCCGAAATTATCTAATTAATTTTTCGGGTCTCTAAATATTTTTCCAAATTAATTTCGGCAGCCTTCCCAATTGTTTCACTTTTTTTTCAATTAAATTCCAGATTTATTCCTAACCCTACCTATTTTAATTCCCACCTATAAATACCCCTCTCTCACCCTAATCCCCTTTTCCATCCTCATTCTCCAGAAAAATCCTCTCCGCGCCGCCTCTCCCTCTCTGCGTCGCGCACCGCCGCTCTCTGCTTTTCCCAGCCGTGCGCCTGCCTCGATCCGCGTGTGAAGCCTTGTCGTCTCTCGCGTCGCCCGCTTGCTCCGTCCTCCGCGCCGTGACGTCGCCAGCAGCGCCAGCTTCCGCGCC
>BCLG01000330.1:79796-98415 GCA_001602295.1 Zoysia matrella
TGTTCTAAGACTGTCAAGGAATTCCTATGCGCTGCAAAAGAGAAAAAGCGTTCTTTTCGTGTATTTGTCGCTGAAGGTGCTCCAAGGTTTGTGCATTGTTGGAGTTGTTTTATAACTTCATTCTATTTTTATACACAATGCTTGCTTGACCCATGTGGTAATGATGTTGTCAAAATCAGGTATCAGGGGCATTCTCTTGGAAAAGAGTTAGTTGAGAAAGGCATACAAACGACTGTTATAACAGATTCAGCTGTTTTTGCTATGATATCTCGAGTAAACATGGTACATCTCTGGTGATTTTTGTTTATAGTCTTTGTTGCGATGTTTTTTGTTCAAATATTCTTTGTTGTTGATGCATATGTCATTTCTGATTTAACGTGTAGGTCATAGTTGGAGCACATGCTATTATGTCAAATGGTGGAGTTATTGCACCAGTTGGAATGAACATGGTTGCACTAGCTGCTCAAAGGCATGCTGTGCCCTTTGTTGTGGTTGCTGGCAGTCATAAGGTTTGGGTTTTGAAATACTTTTGGATTATTAGGATAGATATCCCCAAATTATGTTGAATTGGGATTAGTGATCTATTTTTTGTCCTGTTGTTTCGACTCGCATTTCAATTGTTGTTGTCCTTCTAACTTCTGTTAGCCTACTTTTTACTGTATGCTTACTAAACGTCGTAAACGAAGAACAAGAATTGACATAAAGCACCTGCAGTGTTGCTTCTAATACTATATTACCTGCAGTCTTTCATGGTGATGCCAATAACATATTTTAGTGATGCCAGGATGCTAGTTTCATAAACCAAATGAAATCTTTTTACATCAATTCAGAGGAAATGAGGAATACTGTGCTTGGATCCTTAGGCTGATAATGTTTATTATAGTATTCCTATTGCATAGTCTGATGCGTTTTATTATTATCTCTATTTAGAATCAACTAGTTGTGTATACATTTAGTATCTTAGAGTATAAAGTTAGAAAATTGTTTAATGCTCTCTAAGGAAGCGCCATTCTGATTGAGATTCGCATTTATGACCATTACTTTCTGCAGTTATATATTGGTGCCATTAGCAGATAACAAAATACTTTTGATGTAATCTTAATAAAAATTGTTTTCATACAGAAAATTTATACACTTGTATGTAATCAGCAGTCAACATTTAAATTGTTAACTGCATAGATCCAAGAACAATGACTCAAGAAAGGGGTTGTTGCTTCAATACAAATTTCCATATTTGCAATTTGAATGTTCATTCTGAAAAATGATTTGAATGTTCTAAACTAGAATCGGCTTCTATAATTGATATAACTTTTGAATTTCTTATTATTGGAAAACTTATTGTATTTCATTGATCCTGCTTGGCAGTTTTGTCCATTGTATCCTCACAACCCTGAGGTGTTGCTGAATGAACTGAAATCTCCATCCGATTTGCTTGACTTTGGTGAGTTTTCAGATTGCATGAACTTCAGTACTCAGGATGGCAGTCCCCTTCTAAATGTTGTCAATCCAACATTTGATTATGTGCCACCAAAGCTTGTGAGCCTCTTTATTACGGATACGTAAGTTCTCTTTTCATCTTAACTTTTCCTTCTCTTTTGTGTAATAATGTACTGTGCTTGTGCTGCTTGCTTCAGCAATTTTCCAAACACGAGATTTCTTCTTGTGTCTATGCGCTCATGCCTTGTAAATTCTGACACTGAAATCATATCGTCTTATTTTGCTTTCCTCACAGCATTTAGGCATGCATCTAATTAAGTTTTTTTTCTTACATTGAGCAATTAAAATTACAGTGGAACTATGGATCCATATGCGAAGCGCTTTTATTGTGTCTACACTATACACTTCTGCTGAATTGAGTCCTGTTTCCTCATCCAGTTATCCTTTTTTTTCGACAGCGGAGGCCACAGTCCATCGTATATGTACCGTCTTATTGCTGAGTATTACTCAGCTGATGATTTGGTAGTGCATCGGAAGTCGACATCATAAAAAGAAAATAAAAGCTTACTAAGCAAACTTAGGTGTTTTCTGAATATGGAATTTTGGATCTTGTGTAGACTGTAGTGCTATTGCCGCACTTATCACAATATATTGTTTTGCCTAGAATTTGATGATGGAGATGTTGCTTCTGCAATGGAATCACCTGTTGTGGTTCAGAGGATAAATTGCAGGGAATAGTTGTGGAAAAGATTAAAGATTACCGCATTTTGAGTGTAAACTGCTGTTGAAATTGCAGAAAAGATATCCTATTGCGGCATTTTGAAGTGTAGATAGAAGCTACAAAAATGTAACCGTGTGCAGGGGATGTTTTATACTGTGCATTCTCGCCCAGGTCCAATTTTTGTTCAAACTCCAGTTGCTCTGTATCTGTATTAAATTTAAGCATTACTCGTTCGTGGAATTTGTTGAGATAGTAATTGTTTTATATAACTTCTTATTTCTTTGGATATTTATGATGATACAGAGTTTTGAATTGGGCTGAAGGACATGATAGATATAGTTTGATGTACTAACTGTATCTTATGCGTGGAACTTATTCAAGGGCAAAAGGCACCCTAAACCCTAAAGACCTGTGTGCATGAGCTATCTACTAGACAGCCACGCTATTAGCATCTATTGGAGTTTGCAAGTCAGATCAACACTACTTGACATGTGGGTCTGTCATTCATACTAGCACTTGCACAAAATATGAAAAAATGTGTTAGTAAACAGGTAAAATAACAAATAATTAGTGACTAATTTGGTAAAATTAAGAATGACTCATTTCCTAGTTTTTTTTCTACACTTGGTCCTCGTTTGAGTTTTATGTTATCTATATTTGACCAATGATTTTTATAGATTTGGTTAATTTTAAAAATTTAGTATTTATACTTTTAAATTTGTCATAAGTAATACTTTTATAACATATATTTTATATATTAAAATTAATTTATATTTATAAAAATTATTATTAAACCTAAATGAACACTTATTCTGAGACGGAGACGGAGGAAGTATATCTTTTGAGACCTTCCTATTTTGACTAATTGTGTGACTACTTTGGGAATCTTAGCAGTATGAGAACTTTCACAACATTCAGTACACATGCTTCTCTTAGTATTTTTTTGGTTCTAAGTGTGGCACGTGGGTTAAGGATGATAAAAAAAGTGAGATGTGATAAAAACAAAGAGCAGAGAGATAGAGACAAAGAAGTATTAGGAATAGAAAATGTATTAGAAAGTGAGAATGATAAGTAAAAGGGAAAAATTTATGAACTCTAAAGTGACAAGTAATTAAGGACGGACGGAGTAGTGTTTTCTCATCAGATGCTCTACTTCTAGCTACTCCAAGTCTGTTAGGTTTTCTTATAAATTTAATCTCGTGATTTTATAGCCTAAATTGATATGTTGTCACTGATGGTTTGAAGTATTGGTTGGAAAAGTATCTACATATACTTTTTTGAACCTCTCAACTAAGAAGTATTTATAGATAAGGCCTCCTTTGGAACGCAGGAATCTTATAGTGATTTCATAGGAATCAATTCAATTTTATAAGAAAAATGCAGAAAACAGAAAAAATTCTCGCGTTCTAAGAAGGCCTAAACTCCTCCATGTTCACCTCTCTTGTGTGGCAATGAAAGCTAGAGCATAATTGTAAGGCTTTCTACTCACTTGCCAAGCACTAGAACCACATAATTTGTCCACTAAATTGATTGCATACTTTGCGAAGGACACAATTAGCTCAACTATCAAACCTCCACATGATAGTACATCATGATTGATTTCTTTCACTCTTGCATTGAGAGCCTTGATCATCTTTGGGATAATTCTGTCACGCATCTTCTCTGCAATCATTCTTCTCAATCAAAGTTGGCAATGATCATTCATCTACTATCATCACACAAGTCAAAAATTTGTTGATACTTTTTATTTGATACCTAGCTATTGAAGCTCTTAGAGAGGTTATTGTTGAGGCAATCTACGTTGCAATTTCCAATGAATTTTGGCCTGCTCCTTACATGTGGATGGTTTTCATTCATACCTTGCAAACTCATTTGAAATCACAAAAGGAAGAATAAAAGGGGAAACCACTTGTACGTAAGAAGGAAGAGTAGGTGAGGAGTTCCTGTAACCACATGACCTGCGCACATTGAACCTGCATCACGCGCTGCACCGGAACTGCGCTGTACGCCGTCCACGCGCTCGCCATGCCCTACCCACGCCACGCGTGCTTGCCCCCGCCACCTGCTTGCCCACTCGTGCCACCACCTGTGCTAGGGTTAGGGTTGTAGTTGGAGAGGAAGTGTTGTGTAGTGACAGACACGGCAGCGTGATGATGTTTGAGTATGGAGGGCACTATGATTTTTTTTATATTTTCCAAATTTTTTATATATATTCACCTTAATCCAGTCCATACAGATGCCGTTAGAAAAATATGGCTAGTGACAAAATGATTTGAAAAAGTTATGACTAAATCATAATTTTTTTAAAAAAATGATGGCTAGCAACAATTAGAAATTAAAATTATTGCTAAAGCGTAATTGCTCCTAAAATTTATCCCTAGCTACTTGCAACTGCACCAGAAGGCAGCCCACTATGGAGAATGGCATCGAACGTAGGCCCAGGGACAAAGAGCCCATGCAACATATCAAGGATGGAAATCGCGTGTATAGGTTCAGTAACACGTTAACGCTACATGGCAGCGCTAGCATTTATGATGTGATATTCATGCACGAAGAGACCCAGAACTACCACAAGAAACACCACATGGAACGTCACTGGTCCAACCAAGTCTGCATTCCTCACACGCGATCACTGGAGCACGCAGGACGAACGCTAGCTAGCTCAAACGGAGGAAAACGCACGCAGACGCGACGTCACCGGCCGGCCGGCTAGCCGGTTCGTTCAACGAGGCGCACGTTCTTCGTTTCAATCGATCGGGTGGGCGGCACTGAAGTGTTTGCGTCTCCCACGCGATAACGTCTGTCCGGTTCCGCTGCTTCCCCTGAACTTTCTGTGGTCCTTCGATCGTCTCGCACAGCACGAAAACTAGCGTCGCCCAGCAGCTGGTTGGTTGTGTGCCGTGTACGCGGGCGTGTGATGAACTTTTGCTTGAGAGGTTGGCAGTTTCAATTTCTAATTGTACTGCTGGCTTTGATTCCTGCTTCGTCCACGAGGCACCGACGTCCGAAGGATCGTGTCGTCCGTGAATCGGTGAGCATGCACACTTCACTGCAGAAGCATAGAACGTGCAGCGTTTCGTCCTGAATTAAGGTAAGGACGATGCCACCACGAACCAACGTCAAACGGGAAGCGGCCGTGACGCGTAGAACGTGCAGCTCTTAGCTCTATCTTTCCACAGTGTGGGAGTGCAGGGCGTGGTCTGGCAAGGGTCCAACAGACTGTAGTGTAGGGTGCACGTTTCTCTGCAGTCTCATCGTGGAGGGTTCAATGTTGGTATTTTGCGTGTGAAGCGCCCAACCAAGTACCAAGCTGTCTTGGATGAGGCATGAGGCTTTCCAGGTCGGCAAGTCAAATTTGTTTAGGGTACGACAAAAACCTACCTAAACGTGCAAAAGTAGTGTTAACTCAAACTGTTTTCATTGCCACGAAAAGAAGGGCTCACATGGACGTGGGCTACGCACGCCTGATGAATCCAAAAAAATAAAGTAATATTTGAATGCGTGGAGTCTTTTATCTTACAAAAGAGACCTGAAGATATTCGAGGCTTGCTGGTTGGGGATACCCTTTTTTTTTTTTTGCGTGTGCCAATTGCTATTAGCATTTTCTCCAACATTTATTTGTGACCGGCTGGCGGCAATTATTAATTGAAAACCCAGGGGTAAATTCCTTATTAGCCATTCAAGTTCCTTATTAGCCACTCAAAATTTTGAATTTTCTTATCAACTACTAATATTAATTTTCTTTCATTATTCGCCACTTCAATACATTTGGTGACTTGAAAAAGATCTTTTTGTCCTTCTTTCAATTTTTTCTAAATTTTATCACTACTCATTTTAGTGGATGTTGTTTGGTTTTGGGGCATCTAAAATTTCACAATGAAAAAATTTTATTTACAATTCAAATTAAAATTCAAAATTTAATCTGAACCATTTTATTTTCATTTAAGCTCATTGCCCATAATGTGAATTTGTGAGATAAAATTGATTCTTATAATATTCATCAAAATAGGTAATGAGAAAACTTAGTAAAAAAATGATTGAGAGGTAAACAAGTCTTTTTCAAGCCTCTATAAATGTATAAGAGTGACGAATAAGGGAAAAAGATAATATTAATGGTTGATAAAGAAATTCAAAAGTTTGAGTGGCTAATAAGGAATCAAAAGTTTTTTTATGGCTAATAAGGAATTGACCTGATATTTTATTGTGTAATTTGCACATTTCTTGACATGAAAGAACTTAAAGATGCCAGAAAAAAATTAACTGATGACAGACTTTTAATTTCCAGCACTTCATATATAATATATGAAAATAAATTAGTGTGAAGATATTATTGCAGTGCTAATAACAATATATGCATATATAATATTATACTGAAAATAATATTGAATAACTTTCTAGCTTTCCTTGGTTATCCCCGCTCTCAATCTTGTCTGCAGCATTAATTTAACATTCAAACAAAAATGTTACATAGTTGCGACCAAGTTGGAGTTTCAATCTCACCAATTTAAACTTCAATCTATAAAATGAGATCCCATGTTTCATTTCAAATATTTTAAGACTTCATCAAGTAAGATTTTAAAATATGATATATAGTCAACGGACGACTTAATTTGGTATTTCCCCACATTAATGGTTATACAAAAACCTAGTAATTCTAGTTACTCAATTTTTTACTGGACATATCTTATGATGAGAATAATACCTGTGATTTTATATGCCAAAGTCTAGATGTATATCAATCCCTTAAGTTTCTGTTGCGTTTCAAACATCAAATTTAAAGTGTGTGTATTCTATCCATCCATTAAGTTTCTATCGTGTAAAATATATTAAAGAAGAATAAAATATATTAAAGAAGAATAAAATACACTAGGGACCCAAATACTACTTAAACAGGGTTAAAAAAATGAAATACTAGCAAAAGGAGGAGGGGCAACTAGGTCCTGATATGGGACACTGCATGCACTTGGAACTCCTAATTGTCGTTGTGGAGTTGACGCCTCCAATCCTGAGAAGGCCAGGAACTGATCAGTTAGCGTGCATTCCCATGAATTTATCTGTTTGGGTAATTACCCCAGAACTCCATGCCTCAATCTGTTTAAGGCATCACTGAAGTTAGAAAAAAGGTGCTCCAGAAAAAAGAACTGGGGCTCCACCAACTCCTTGGAGTTGAGCTCATGGCTGCTCCACAAATTTTAGAAGTTGTGATGTTTGGCTAGATTTTTTCAGCTCCAAACTAGAGTTGAGCTCTGGATCCATGCCAAACACACTCTTACACACCCAGGTATTAGGTGTTTGAAGGTGTAACACCCTACTTTTACTTGTTCTCGCATTTCATATGGAAGGAGAATTTGAATTACATTTGTTTGCCATCCGTTTTGTACGTTCTCACTCCTGATCTTTTATAGGACGACAACACAATGACCCCATCTCAACCATGAAAAGCCTTTTCGCTATTGGTCTGACAAGCTCATGGATTTTTTTAGATAATGAAAAGAATGCATTAATTCCATCCTTGGCTTTCAAAGAAGCTAAAACCATGCCGATCTTGACTTCTAAGAAAGCTATGGCTAAATACAACCATTGATAGAAGTCAGCAATCATCAGAATTGAACAAACACTATACTGTTAAAACAAAAAAAAAAGAAAACAATTACTCCTATCCGACGCTTTTATAGTCTTATGACGCATTTTCTTGAGTAAGGTTGACGCCATCTGTTCATCCTTCCAACTCTAGATAGATCACCACACAAGCTTATGCCAATCCAATGATGAACATCCTCTTTTGATTGAATACTGCAATGGGCACCAAAGCCGACAACGACAAGGTAGCCAAAGCAGAGGATAGAATGGCGCAACACAACCGTCCTGAGCAGATCTCACCCACTGCCGCCAAAACCAATGTGACGCTACCATCGTGCAGATCTTGTGGCCGCGATCCAGCTCTGTTCCATTTGAATGGTTGCCCAAGATACGCAAATCGCGAGATCCCTATTGGTTGCCGGTTGTCTTGAATGGACGGAAGGGAAGAAAGGGCTGCCAAGCAATCGATGGAGGTCCTCAGGCGGAGATGTGGTCCCGAACGTGTCACGCCTCAGAGCCTTTGCTAACACCATCGTCTGATGGAGGCCCTGCCGCCACCGTTCTAGCCTCTGTCCGGGTTGTTTGGCAGTCGGCGCTCCGGCTGCGGCCAAGCGCGAGGGTGGCCAAGGGAGGCTGGCGGCGGCGGATTCAGATTTCTGCCTGAGTCACCCAGTGGACGACGCATGGGCCATTCCTGTGATTGGTGCTGGACCTCGACAAGCTCATGGATGGGCTCCTAAAGTGGCATCTGGGTTCTGCACACCGCATGCTACATGATTACATGGTTAAGTTTGGGGCGGCCCATATGGTGCTGCTCCACTCCTCACATATGGCTATTTGACATGTGGTTAGGGTACCACCAATCAGCCAGTGATTGAGATGTGCAGTCTCACGATGACCACATCTCCTCCTTGTGTGCTTGGTTTGTGATTCCACTACCGGAAACCGGCTCTTTGTCGAGTGCATTCGTGTTTGTCGAGTGCAATTCCTCGGACACTCAGCAAAATAAACGTTTACCGAGTGTCAGAATAATAACTCACGACGTACAGAAAACACTCGGCAAACCTTTTGTTTGCCGAGTGTTTGTGGTCCCGCACTCGGCTGCGACCGTTACGGTTTACCGAGTGTCTATGTTTGACACTCGGCAAACATCGGCGCTTTACCGAGTGCAATTTTTTGACACTCGGCAAAAGACTATTTTGTAGAGTATTTTTTTCTGACACTCGACAAAAAAATTGATTTTTTCGCGAATGTGGGGGCCTGTGCAGCGCCGTTGATGCTATTCAATTGAGAGATGTCAAAAGGTTCTTCGAACTAAATGTAAAAATAAATGCAAAATTGAAGCTTCTATCGCAGAGGCATACATTCTAGAGGAGGTGTCAAACTTCACAACAAAATACTATTGTAACAACCTTCCTAACGTGCATAACCCAACCGCTCGTTACAATGCGAGCGAAGACGAATCGAACCTCAGAATTTTTCGAGGGCAACTCGGAAGTGCAAGTGATGCGACCCATAAGACTTTGAAACATAAAGAGTGGCGCAATATTATGGTATATGTGTTGACCAACCTTTCCGAAGTGGAGCCGTACATGCAAGAATTTCATCATCAATTCTGGCGTGAATCAATGGAGCCTACCCCACATAAAGCTGAGACACTTCTTAGACAAGGTGTGAGAAATGGAATGCCCGCTTTCATGTCTTAGTTCAAACATAAGGTACTGTCCAATTTACCTCGTACTTAGTTTGACATTACAAGTTGCTCGTATGTGTAAATAATACAAAGAACTATCTTGATTTATCTCGCAGGGCCAAACCGATGTGTCTATGAGTGCCGAGTTGAGACAGGTCGCCGACGGCTGTGCTTGTAGGGTCAGGTCATTTACCGGTTATGACGTGAATGGATATCGCTTTCACACAACAAAACATGAGCATAGTCGGCCTAAACGAAGAACGACAAATACTGGAGTTTTTACGTAAGGCCTTGATGGGGTCGAGTATTATGGAAGAATTGAAGAAATATATGAACTCATGTTTTATGGTTGCAAACCTCTTAATTCTGTCATATTCAAATGCCATTGGTTTTACCAGGAGACGATGTCTATATTGTGGCTCAACAGGCCACACAAGTTTATTATCTCTCTTACCCGTGCCAAACCGACGACCGTCTTAAGGGTTGGGATGTTGTATACAAGGTATCTCCACACGGTAAATTACCGGTCCCAAACAATGAAGATTACAACACATATGACGGAGAGTTCTTTCAAGAAAATGGGCTAGAAGGTACCTTTGAGATAGACCTAACCGAAGCGATGGAATAGAAGTAGACAATTAAAGGGCTATCGACGAGGACGCTGGAGACGAGGTTCATAATGTGAAGGACTTAGAATTACTTAAGCGACATTTAGGCAATGACAGTGATGACACCATTCCTCCTTCGAAGCTTGGGCACGATTATATTGACATTGGTGATAGTGATGATGAGACTTATGATCCAGCTAATCCTGATCATAATGATTATTTTTAATACATGTATGATCCGTACTAATAATTAATTTTTGTTTTTTAGTACTAGTTCATTTTTTAATTTTCTTTTTTGCATCTCATTCTAAATACATTTTGTTTATCTGTGCTGATTGGTTTACTCTTTTTTATTGCATGTGATTGGGCAAAGATTGTTGGCGGTTTCAAAAAGGTAAAATCGCTGTACAAAAGAGGTTCTGATGCAGCTAAGGGGTCCAGCAAGGGTCAAGAAAAGGGTGGAGGCAGAGGTCGAGGGAGAGGCAAGGCACCTGTAGCTCCACCGTCGCCTGTACCACCGTCGTCGCCCGAGGAGGACGAGGAGCAGGAGGAGCAGGAGCAGGATGAGGAGCAGGAGGAGCAGGAGGAGGCGACATTGGGTTCAGCTTCCTCTAGAACGTCGGGTGTCTAGTTGCGAGGTTCCTCTACCCTCCCGACCCGACTGATACCGCGTGAGACGCCTGCTGATTCGGTCCACTGGTGCTAGGTAAGTTACTTAATAAGTTGTCATTTATTTTTCATTTGATATGTTGAAAATCACAATAGAAACTAATGATTTATCTTAATCACTTGTGCAGAGGTTGGATGCTTATGGCTGCAGGTGATCATAATCGCCATATCAATGGCATCTTTGGTCTTTTGTGCAGGCTACACTTTTCGGGCCTGGTTGCGTATGGCAGAGGGCATGAGTCAGCGTACACATAGGACCACTACATCGTCTTTCCCGATGTACCAGATCGGGATGGCAGGGTCTTTCGCAACAAGGCGGAGTGGGTGACGGCTGAGCTGTGAGTAAGTATTCCTCGCACTACATTTAGTTTTTATTTGACATTGCTAAATAATGACTGGATACATCGCGTCTCTATGCAAGATTTCTTTAGATGCCAGGACGGATACGAGGCTAAGGCGGCTGCTGTGGCTCATAAGGCCTGTGTCAAGCTCGTTAAGGACATGCATTACGAGGCTCACATCCAGGCCATTATAACATACCATGCTACATATCTTGACACGAAGATCACTAAAACTCAAGCAAGAACCATGACGATGACCCGGGAAGAATACCTGCAGGTAAATATAAAACATTAATACTGCTTTCTTCTGAGATTTAGTACGCTTAATGTAATCTTCTTATAATGTTATATACTTAATGACATGTAGGTGCCTCCGTGGTGGTGCGCCCAGCATATCCAGTGTTGGGAAGAGACGGTGAATAAGTGGTGCGCCACCGAGTGGGAGGAGACGCACAACGCTTGTCGGGAGCGTCGTTTGATGATGCCAGGTGCACCACACCATCAAGGCAACCTAAGCCTCGACGAATACGCGGTTAGATGGGTACGCAAATTCATTTATTTATTATAACGCTCAATTCTGCATAATTTCTACTCATCTTGCTATTTTTTCGCAGTCCTCGTCACATGGTGGGCAGCCTTGCTCCCAGTTCAAGGCATGGGCTTTGACCCACAAGGGCAAGGCGACGTCCGACGTTGAGTACCACCCGGAGGACCTGCTCTCGGCGTACAGCAATACGACCGTCCACAGCCGCCTCAGTGAGTACACTGAGATGGCAAGAGAGGTCCATAGACAAGAGTACGATCCGAGCACCCAGGACCTTGATGGAGAAGTCGTCATGAGTGTAGGAGGAGGCGAGAAGCACGGGCGATACTGGATTGGGGACAGCACACTCGACACGGCCACCACTCCCACTCTCTCTCAGATTCGAGCTAGGAGCTCGAGTTCAAGCCCGGCCATACGCTCACGACCGGCCACTCCACAGTCTCGGATAGAGGCACTCTAGGTTACTTATGTTTTATTCGTCATTCTTTGATTTTTATATACCTTTGCTTTGTATTGTAATATTGAGGTGAAATATTTTAGGCCGAGCTGACAGAAGAGAGGAGGCTAAGGGAGGAGATGGCGGCAAGGATAGAGGCCGATCGGCAGAGGCAAGAGGCCGAGCGGCAGAGGATGGAGCATATGTTTCAGTGGATGCAAAGTCTTAGCGAAAGGATGGGTCAACCTCTGCCATTGGAGCTAATTCCTCCTTCACCTCCTCCCGCAGCTACTCCTGTGAGTATGAATGTTTAAAGTTGTTTGTTTCTACTTTAAATCTTGTCTAACATATGCAATCTTTTCTCCTTTGTACAGAATCAATCGGCGGCATCGAATTATGCACCATCGAATCAATCGCCTCATACGCCGCAGTGGCCTCGTAGTTGATCTGGGTGTGAAACTATTGGACTATATATGTGTGAAGCAAACTAATATGATAGATGTTTATTGTATTTTGTGTGAGACTTGTTTATATAAATTGCTTGTGATGTGATTTAAGTGTTTTTTGGCTATATAAATTGCCTGTAATGTGATCTATATGTTTGTGGTTTATATAAACTGTCTGTGATGTGATATATGTGTGATTTAAGCTGATTTTAACATTTCAAAAACATATTATGCCGAGTGCCCTAGGTTTTGTCAAATGTCTGGGTAAAAACACTCGGCAAAAACTTAGCGTTTACCGAGTGTTTTTACCCAGACACTATGCAAAAGTTAAATTTTTGCCGAGTGTCGCGGTTCTGGCACTCGGCAAATATTAAGTCTTTGCCGAGTGCCGTAAGACTGGCACTCGGCAAACAAAAAATGTTCGCCGAGTGTCGCCTGCAGGCACTCGATAAACTCTCTGTCACTGTTTTTTTGTCCGTTCGGTCTACTTTTTTTTGTCGAGGGTCTAAAGGGCACTCGACAGAGAGTTTATCGAGTGCCCGACAGAAAACACTTAGCAAACGGCTCTTTACCGTCAAAAAGTAGGCCGAGTGACCTATGCCGTGGGTGACACTCGGCAAACACTTTGCCGAGTGTTTTTGGCCTTTTGCCGAGTGCTCTTGGCACTCGGCAAACACGGGCATTCCGGTAGTGTTGCTCGATCCCATGGGTACCCACTTCAGGCTCACACTACGACAGGTTTTTAAAGAAAGGGTAGCTGCACCTGACATCATCGCCAAGAGTCTTTGGAGATTATAAGAGGGACCCTTGCTCCCATGTATGCTCGTTAATAGATCAGTTTATCAGCAATGCAACATAAATACTATAAAGAAAATACCATGATGTTGTTTGAAAACTTTCTATATATCTAATTCACCATAGAGGCACATACTTGATCTTCATCTACTAAAAGGAAAACACCTCTTGTTAGGAACCAGCCAGACAGTGCATTTCTTTTGTCGATTATCATATGAAAAGAATAGAATCAGTTGTATTTGATGAATTAATTAATTCTAAATTTTGATAGGAGAAATAGTTAGAAGCAGGTATCCTGATTCAAGGGGAAAAATTTTAGGATCGTTGATTTCATTCCTAATATTAGACAATTAACTGGTTACCAAATTTTGGTGGTAGATTTTCATTTTATGTACTTTTAAGTGGACCGCAACAAGAGACAATGGCATTTCTCAGAACGGGAACAAAAGGGCCTATCACTACAGATCTCCATTCTAGTGACAGGCCCTTCTGTGACCCGTGACTAGAAATGTAGCGGCCGAGACAACCTGAAATGAAATTACAACTTGCTAGGGAAAATTGTATTCAAAGATAATGCAAGAAATGTTCATCGAGTCTGTTCATGTTTTGCTTATTATTTTGAATTTCTTAAAAGGAAGGTTGATTGACATAGCAACTACGAGTTATATATCTTCAGTATTTTCCACAGGTCTTCAAAATTTCAATCAATGTATGCATAAGTGTGGAAGAGAAGGGGTAACCTGCAGAAAAAACCAAGATGATAAGTAAAGAAAAAAAATCAGTTAATAAAATCTGGAGCTTTGATTATTTTGTTATCTTGTTAATTAACTAAATTGGCATTTTGATTAGTGTGAATATTGTCAACTTGGTTCAAACCTAGTTGATATGATTGATAATTGTTTTGGTAGCCTATTTCCTAACTAGTCTACTCCAACCTTCTCTACTTTTCATGTAATCACTGGAATTAATTTGCTACCTTCACTTTGAACCATCGTAGCATGCAGCCATTCTCGGCCAACACGGTGGGCGGTGTCCCGCCGCCGCAACAGGATGGCTTACATATTCGTTGAAACTGCATACTACAACTGTTCTTAAATTGTTGTCATAGTTGAATTTTAATGTTAATTTTGACTATTCCTCTTACTTAAAAAATTATGATAATATCATATATTTTATCATAGTTTGCTTATAATTAGAGGTATTTAATATCATATATTTTATCATAGTTTGCTTATAATTAGAGGTATTTGAAACATGACTTACAATTTTGCAGATTTAAACTGTTTTTTTTATATAACGGAGGGAGTATGTTCCTTCCAATCAGTTTTGAATTAATCACACCTATTTATTGTCACCGCTATTGCACTTTCCAATGAACACCAACACCATCCAGACGACCTCGATCTGATCCCATTCCGATCCATTCGCCTCTCCTCCTGCTCCTCCTCCTTCATGTCTTATAGAAAAATGCTGACGCTAGACGCGCACACACACAAAAATGAATGTAACTCCTATGCTATCGACCTCAATACTCGACCGCTGCCACCTGCTATGGTACTTCTTCCATCAGATGAGCTCTGTCTCTGTTATCACAATACGATGGCTTGCATCCACGGTGAACAAAGGACCCAAATTAATCCTCCACCCCAACTCTGAACCCCCAAATCCTCTGATGCAATCCCTAATCCTGCAACAGTTCAAATTTTAGGTTACTGGTAGGCATGAAAAATTTCTGTCACCTAGCACAAAGTAAAAATAAATTATATATTTCAACTCAATTTCCAAAATAAATGCAAGGAACTCGACAAATTCAAAAAAAAAAAAATTGAAATATGGTCATTATATCCATAGCTAGCTAACGCATTTTCTCTGTTTTCCTCTTAACAGTACTATATTTGTCAAAAATATATGTACAATACGATCATATAATATCCTGACTCGAAACTAGTTTTAGAATACTAATAATAGCCTCCATCCAAAAAGTAACCCATAAAGAAACAGACGAATTTGGCATATATGCAATGAAAAGGAAGCAAAAAAACAAAAGCAGCCTAAGTAACACGATAGTCAGAGTAAAACGGAGTACAGCATCAGCGGCCCACGTCGTTGTGCCATCACCACATGCAATGGCACCTGCCCTGCCTTTTCTGCAGCCGGCTTCCTAATTCATGTGCTCCTCCAGCACGTCTCCTAGCTCAACAGACACACGCTGCCTCGAGCAGCAGGTATAATATAACACGAACGAAGCGTTCACTCCAGTCAGAGACAAGTCAGATAAGGGACTGAGGGGCTGAACCACCACCATCACTGCCAGGGGAGGAAGACAAGATCCGGATCGGAGATGGCGGCTCGCGGCAGCTTGTTCACGGTGACTATGGGCAACAGGAGGCAGTATTTGCAGGAGCACCCAGTCCAGCAGGCTCAGCGTCAGAAGGGCAGCCTCACAGGTTGGCTCCGGCTGGGTCCGGCGACAGAGGCAGCGGAGGGTCCTGTACAAACTGGTGACAGGACCATACTCTCGACGCGCACCAGCAATGCACCCCAGCTGTCCCAGGATCTGTCAGTTTTCTTATCTCTTAATTTGCTATAACTCTCCTACTTTGGCTACTTCTTGTAAAACCGCGCTAGCTAGAATGTCTGTTTGACTAAGAGATCGATCTTCGTGATGAGCTGGGTTTGATTTGACGGCGAGTTTGCAGGCTGGAGGCGAAGGACAAAGCTCCGATGACAATCCTGTACGATGGCCAGGTGCGCGTCTTTGCAAACGTCCCGGCAGCTCAGGCACAGAAGCTGATGCAGCTGGCTGGGACTTGGTTGGCCTCGCAGGCGCCGGAGACTGTACCTTCAATTGGGACCGTTCTCCTGAAGCGAGCGGCTGAGGTACCTCTGGAGGAGATCCTTGACATGCCTGCCCGGAGGATGGCGGCGGTGCGGCGATTCCTCTCTAAGAGGCAGTACAGGTGAGAGAGGCACAGCAACCCAAAACGATCCCTCACCATCTGATTCTCTCATCAACATGGATATGTTTTAATTTAGGGAAAAAATTGGATCTAACACAAGCATGTTTGTTAATCGGCAGGCCTTCAGCTGACTATCCTTGCGACAAGATGGCTAGGGAGAACCAAGCTGTGGATTTGAAGGCTATGAGTGATGACCCCTCGTGGCTGAAGCTGTGAAATCCCGGCTTCAGTGATCAGGAGATAACGATTGGTTCTCAGATTGGAACTCAATCTCGCTCTTTTTGAGGGCCCTAGGGCGGATGCAGTGATTGGGCCCCTTGAGACTACATAAATATATTTTTTTTTTTGAAAAAAAGTATATAAATATATAATTTACTTATAGTATATATATATATATATATATATATATATATATATATATATATATATATATATATATATATATATATATATATATATATATATATATATATATATATATGACTTACAACAGCTACTTCGTTCTTACACTAATTATGATATTATAATACACTTTGAAATAAAATAAGGTTAATATGATTAACTTAAATAACAAAAGAAACATATAATCTTCACTTGCAAACAAACCCTCCGGTCATAAAAAACAGCTCCTTCCAGCCTTTCTTGATGCAAAATCATTAAGGATAGTATCAAGCTCAAGGTTGTCCAAGATATTCTCCTCAATACTGCATATAGCCAAGCCTTTCAATCTTTCTTGTGACATAGTTGACCTTAAATAATTTTTCAATAGTTTCAGTTTTGAGAAACTTCTTTCTGCCGCTGCCACAGTCATTGGCACAGTCAAGAGGATACGATATGCAATTGAGACATTTGGATAGCAATCTGCATCTATGACAAACTGAAGAATCTCATGTGAGAACATTAAACGACCAGGCAAGGTCATTTGCAGCACTTTTAGCTCTGAAATAAAATCATTCAACTCAACATCGGATGAGCTACCATTTGTAAAAGTTTCTGCAGAAGTAGTGCAACATTTTCGTAGATCATCATCATCTAACGACTTCACATTTCTTAAGTTGAATAAGAAGCCAAACACCTTCTCAAATTCTTTCATTTGCTCAAATCGACTAGTCAATGAGGCAATTGCCATATCAACCATGACTAGAAAATAATTAACTCTAAAAGATTCTTCGGCTGATTGTCGCTCTTGATCTTCATTACTTACACTTTCATCAAAATGTTTTTTTTTGGCAGCATGACGTTTTATAGAAAAATCTGGATATATGCCCATTTTAACAGCAATGGATTTTGCAATATCTATACTGATAGTGAACCCTTCATTTCTGTACTTCTTGCTTTAGAGCAGCATCTATGCAGACAATCTTGGACTGCAACTTCTTGCTCACCATATTAATAGAAAATAAAATATCATGTCATATAACCAGAGAAACTAAAAATTCAAAATTCTCAAGTGCAGAGACCAAATTTTGAGCATCACTTACTGCTTTTGCATCATTAGTAGATGATCTCTCCAATTCCTTCAATGCTGATCTTATTTGAGGAGTTTGATATCTGATAGCTTGCACACTTTTTATGCGACTCTCCCATCGGGTATTGGACAGTAACTTTGGAACATGATCAAGTAAAATCTTCTATCTTTTGGTTGCACATGAAAACAATGCATATATTCGTTGTATAATACCAAAGAATGAAATGGCTTTGCTGCAAGATTGTGCCATGTCACAAAGGGTAAGATTTAAGCTATGACAAGCACATGGCATGTATAATGCTCTTGATTAATTTCAAGCAAACGCTTCTCCATTCATATTTGAACCATTATCATAGCCTTGACCTCTCACATGTGCGACATTCAAGCTAAGAGATTCTAGTGCATTAATCAATTCATTGAAAGGCCCCAATCCTGATGTGTCATCAACCTTCAAGAATTGTAAAAAAAAAACTCTTCTATTTTTGGAGTATTGCTTGTCATATTTACACGATGAACAATTAGAGTCATCTGTTCTTCATGGCTCACATCTGGGGTGCAATCCAAAATAACAGAAAAATATTTCGAATCCTTGATTATCCTTGATATGGAACTTTGCACAGCAGTACCAAGTAGTAAAATCAACTCATTCTGGATATTGTGACCAAGATAATGATGGTGGATTTCATTATTTAGAATGCACCTAATGTGATCTTGCATCACAGGATCAAATTCTGCAATCATTTTGATGGTGCCCATAAAATTACCATTGTTCTCTTGATAAATTTTCTCATTTTTCCCTCGAAAAGCCAAATTACGCTTGCTAAGAAACTTTACCGCAGAAACTATTCTCACTAACACTTGTCTCCATCTTTGTTTCTCCTTTGCAATTTCCCTTTGCAAATCATCATCAATTGTTTGGTT
>BCLG01000330.1:98425-126702 GCA_001602295.1 Zoysia matrella
ATGCTATTCTCATGTGTTTTTAGTCTCCCACTAAGATGCTTCCAGCCACTTAAACCATCAGATGCTAACAAACATTTACTCTGATCTGCTTTGAACAATTTGCAGCAAAAACAATAAACTTTGTCCACATGCTTGGAGTAAACCAACCATTTTCTATCAACCAACTCACCATTATTTAACCTTCTAGAGTAGTAAGCATATGAAAAATGCCTATTATTACTATCTCTAGGGAACTCCAAATTATACTCCCTCACAGGTCCTTTTTCAACTAGAATGTCTCTTGCATTGTTGTCAAGGCTATCCCACATCCTAGGATCATAGATACTTAGAAGCAAATTTTCTTGTTCATCAACATGTGAATTTTTAGTATGAGATGAATGATCCAAATTTTTGTGTTCTATAGTATCCTCTGCTTCATTATTTGTTGAATCCAAATTGTCATGCTTCTCAGCATTGTCTAGTATCATAACTATTAGTTGCTGCTCTTGCTCTTCCGTTCTAATATCATCTAATCCAGGATTCAAATCAGCAGCGACAGCAGTTGAAAAAAACTTACGTATAGCACCTTTTTGTGATTCAATAAATAACTCTTCTTGCTTCCTTTTCCTTCTTTTTTAAGCGCCAGACATATGTTTTGAAGGCAACATTCCTCCAGAAAACAAGATTAAACAAGTACAAGAGCACCTGAAATTAGAAAAGGGACAACAGTGAAAAGTTAGACAAACAAAATCCCTAAAAAACTTGCAAAGCAGAACTGCTGATTAAATGGCGAAATCATGGCAAAATTGTTGGCGATCGAGGTGAATTTGAGGAGCTACACGAACTTGAGTTTTAGGGACCAACAGGAGGAGAAGAACCGTCAAATTGCCGAACCAGATTTCTACCAAAGAAACGAATTGCTGAAGGCTCTCGTCTTCTCCGTCTGAAATTGGGATTGATCAATTAATGGAGAGCAGGGAGCAGCGTAGGCTTCTGATGGGCTACACGCTTATGCTGGGCCAGCTATTGAAATTAAGCTAAAAAGTATATGTATTTGTAAAAAAAATTTGGGCCCCCCGCAGCTCTGGGCCCTAGGCCATCGCACCCATCGCCATGGCCTAGAGCCGGCGCTGGGAAGCACCTTATGAATTCTTAAACTAATATATCCGTTACTTATCTATGAATTTGGTTTTCCTGTTGCAGTGCAGAATGTTTTTAATAACTAACAATAATGTGGGCAGATGAGTATTGCCTGAATGAATATGTTGATTTCTTTAATAAACTGGACAGACTGAATGATTAGTTGCCTTCGTTATGAAATAAAATTGTATGATTGCAACAACAGATTTTGTCTGACTTCTACCAACATTAAGCAGATGAATACAGAAACTATGAAAGTGTGCTAACTCAATCATTTAAGCTCACTGAATAACCTAACAGGGAGTATATATATTTCTCGCATAGAAGCACGACAAATAAGAGCAGCATCTGAAGCATGTAACAATAAAATAGTTGAAATATATATTTTACACATGAGTTCTCTTATTATTGTCAAGTTTAATTCGGGTAATTCTGGACAACAGACATAAAAAAAAATTAAACAGGGGAACACTGGCCCGTTTCATTAGCTAAGTAGAAGAGCTGATGTGTCTTTTTCTTTAGAAAAGGTAAAATGTACTGAACAAGTACAGTAGGAGGTTTGCCCCCGGATCACCGACAAGAAACGTAAGAATATATGGAAACAATGGAAAAGGTTCTCTTTTGCTACACGCCGACAAGGAAACTGACAATATGTTGCCAAACTAAATCCATTTGAAATGCATTATCGACAATTTGAGAAAAGGTATGATTTGTGTTTTTCTGTCGTATGTCTGTATTAGCACAATTTTGCAGTAACTTAAATAGCCGATATCGGTTTTTTAAATACCCATGTGTTTCCAAGAAAAATAAACACAGGATTTTTCAGTTTAAATTCAGCATATCGCCGCATGTTTGTCTTACTCTTACCAATATTTATGTTGAGACTTTTACTTATCTTGGTTTTAACACATTTAGAAAGTGATGAAGCAGATGGATTCGAAACTATGAAAGTCTGCAACTCTTTTCATGCATGTATAGCCAAAACCACCATATGGACTATATATACTTCTTCCATACCATACAAGCATGGTGTAGTAGTTATGGACAACAGACATAAAAATTGAACAAGGGAACAACGAGCTGTGGAGAATGAAGCTGGGGATCTAAAAGCTACTCCCTCTGTTTTTAAATTGATGTCGCCGTTGACTTTAAACATCAACTTTGACCATTCATTTTATTCAACTTTGACAACTTAAAATTGAGCTCGGGAAATCAGGGATTTTATTATTGTTATTCTTATTTCAAAGAGTACGGTAAATATTATATATTTTGTTATAATTTATTTTATCATTAAAGATACTTAAAAATAACTTACAATTTTACATATTTGAACTGATTTTTGAATAAGATGAATGGGAAAAATAACATTAAATTGGAGCCAGAAATGTAAAGCAAGAGTTTGAGGTCCTAGAAGAGAAGGAAAAAATAGTTTAGGAAGGTAGAAATAAAAATCATAGTTTGAGACCTAGATGAGAAGGGGAAAATAGTTTAGTGCACGAGAAATTCAAAGTACTAGAGACTCAGATGAGATGGGAGCAATAGTTTAGGCACCGCCATGCATTTCACACAACTATATATTTCAACTTAATTTAACAAATAAATACAAAGACTCAATGAAATTCTAAAAAAGAAAATTACTTGAAATATTGTCATTACATCCACAACTAGCTAACGCATTTTCTCAGTTTTCCTCCTAACAATACTATATTTGTCAAAAATGTATGTAAAATACGATCATATAATATTCCCGACTCAAATTTACTCCCTCCGCTCTGCCAAAATAAGTGTCATTTTTAACTTTTAGAAATCAATGTTTGACTATTCATCTTATTAAAAAATTATAAAAAATCATAAAAACAAGTAATTCATGTTTAAAATAATTTAAATAATCAAACATTTTATAAGAAAATAAATAATAATTTATAAATTTTTTGAATAAGACGAATGGTTAAATGTTTTTATCTAAAAGTCTAAAAGACACTTATTTTTGGACGTTCCCAGCGTCATCTTGAAAGTAACTCGTATGGAAACGGATGAACTTGGCATATACGCAATGAAAAGGAGGCAATAAAAAAAGCAGCCTAAGAAATACGACAGTCAGAGTAAAATGGAGTACACATCAGCGGCGCGCGTCATCACATGCAACTTTCTCTACGCTGCCTTTGCTGCAGCCGGCCTCATAATTCACGTGCTCCTCCGGCGAGTCTCCTAGTCCAACAAACAGACACACACAGCCTCGAGGCCCTCGACCCTCGAGCAGCAGGTACAATAACACTCACCCCGACGAGGCTTTCACGCCAGTGAGAGACAAGTTAGATAAGGGACTGAGGGGCTGAACCACCACCGTCACTGCCGCCTGCCGGAGGAGGAAGATGAGACCCAGATAGGAGATGGCGGTTGGCAGCGGCTTGTTCACGCTGACTTTGGGGAGCATGAGGCAGTACTTGCAGGACCATCCAGTTCGGCAGTCTCAGCGTCAGAACGGCAGCCTCACAGGCTGGCTACGGCGACGGCGGCGGCGGCGGCGGCGGAGGGTCCTGTACAAGCTGTTGGGAATAACCTTGACATAGTCGTGAGCGTCAAGTATGTGTGTGGTCTGCACCGACGAAGCACGCGTGAGTGCATCACAAGGTTGAGTTCGTGGGTGCGTTGGAGTTTGTTGAGCTGTTGCGTGAGCCATGTACGAGCGAGTGCGTGCTTGGCCGACGTGTGTGTAGCATGCAGGGATGAGTGGAGAAGACCTGGATGCAAGATAGTTAGCTTGGTCAGCCGAAGAACCGGCTCGTACGCATGCATGTGCATCGTGCAAGTGCCGTACATGGACCAGAGAGAGTGGTTAGTGGACTTGATTAGTGGAGCTAATAGCCAAGTCGTACGGCTTTGCGTGTGTTAGTGGGTGAGTGCCGGCCAAAGCAGTGCTTGCCTATTTAAACATTTGTAAGCAGTGTGTGTTGTAGTGAATGCAGTGTGTGAAATGATAGTGAAAAGTGTTGTGCTAGTGTGTAAACCAGGCACGGTGTGCCGTAGTGATAAGTGAAGAGAAATACAATTGTTTGTGATGTGCTAGTGCCGGAGCTGGTGTGCAGCTCTGTAAATTCCTACGTCCCTGTGCCTTGTGCCATTTTGTGTGTGCACGTGTGTTCTGAAGTGAGTGATCGAGACAGCTGGGCTAACACAAGCTGGTGACAAGAATCACAGGACCATGCAGCTCTTCCCAACGCGCACCAACAAGGCGCCGCAGCTGTCACAGGATCTGTCAGTTTTCTTCTCTCTTTATTATAACCTAACTCTCCTACTTTGGCTGCTTCTTGTAAAACTGTGGTAGCAGTGTCTGTTTGACTGCGAAATCCATCTTCTTGATGAGCTGGTTTTGATTTGATGGCGAGCTTGCAGGCCGAAGGCGAGAGAGAAAGCTCCGATGACAATCACGTACGATGGTCAGGTGCGCATCTTCCACGACGTCCCGGCAGCTCAGGCACAGAAGCTGATGCAGCTGGCCGGGACTTGGTTGGCCTGGCAGGCGCCAGAGACTGGACCATAGACTGGGACCGTTCTCCTGAAGCGAGCGGCTGAACTACCTCTGGAGGAGAACCTTGACATGCTTGCCCGGAGGATGGCGGCGCGGCGATTCCTCTCTAAGAGGCAGTACAGGTGAGAGTGAGGCACAGCAACACCAAAACGATCCCTTACCATCTGATTCTCTCATGAACATGAATATGTTTTAATTTAAGGAAAAATTTGGATCTAACACATGCATATTTGTTAATCGGCAGGCCTTCAGCTGACTATCCTTACGACAGGATGGCTGAGGAGAACCAAGCTGTGGATCTAAAGGCTATGAGCGATGACCCCTCGTGGCTGAAGCTGTGAAATCCCGGCTTCAGTGATCAGGAAATAACGATTGGTTCTCAGATTGGAACTCAATCCATATTAAATACCATAAACAGTTTGAACTATATCATTGTGTTCCATGTTGTGTCCGGCATGCATGTAAGGAAGCACCTTATGAATTCTTAAACTAATATATCCGTTACTTATCTATGAATTTGGTTTTCCTGTTGCAGTGCAGAACGTTTTTAATAACTAACAATAATGTGGGCAGATGAGTATTGCCTGAATGAATATGTTGATTTCTTTAATAAACTGGACAGACTGAATGATTAGTTGCCTTCGTTATGAAATAAAATTGTATGATTGCAACAACAGATTTTGTCTGACTTCTACCAATATTAAGCAGATGAATACAGAAACTATGAAAGTGTGCTAACTCAATCATTTAAGCTCACTGAATAACGTAACAGGGAGTATATATTTCTCGCATAGAAGCACCACAAATAAGAGCAGCTTCTGAAGCATGTAACAATAAAATAACAATAAAATAATTGAAACATATATTTTACACATGAGTTCTCTTATTATTGTCAAGTTTAATTCAGGTAATTCTGGACAACAGACATAAAAATTAAACAGGGGAATAATGAGTTGCACTATATCTCTAATGTTATTCACTGTTCCATTTCATTAGCTAAGTAGAAGCGGTGATGTGTCTTTTTATTTAAAAAAAGTTAAAATGTACGGAACAAATACAGCAAGAGGCTTGCCCCCGAATCGCAGACAAGAAACTAAGAATATACCGAAATAACGGAAACGGTTCTCTTTTTCTACACCCCGACAAGAAAGCTGACAATATGTTGCCAAACTAAATCCATATGAAAGACATTGACAATTTGAGAAAAGGTATGATTTGTGTTTTTTCTGTCGTATGTCCGTATTAGCATGATTTTGCAGTAACTTAAATAACCGATACCTTTTTTTAAATACGCCTACGTTTCCAAGAAAAATAAATCCAGGATTTTTCACTCTAAATCCATCATATCGCCGCACGTTTGTCTGACTCCTTCCAATATTTACGTTGACACTTTTTCTTATTTTGGCTTTATAACACTTAGATTGTAATGAAGCAGATGGATTGGAAACTATGAAAGTGTGCTACTCTCTTCATACATGTATAGCACAGAACCACCATATCGACCATATATATACTTCTTCCATACCATACAAGCATGGTGATATATAGGAACACATATAAACATATATAGGATTGAAACGTTCTCTTGTCAGCTTTATGGTGTAATAGTAATGGACAACAGACTTGAAAATTAAGGGAACAAGGAGCTGTGGAGAATGAAGCTGGGGATCTATAAGCTATGAGCTATGAGCCCTTGCGGCTGAAGCTGTGTAATTCCCGTTTCAGTGACCAGGAAATAACGATTGGTTTTCATTATGGAATCCAATCCATATTAATTACCATAAACAATATTAACTGTATCAGTATGTTCGATATTATGTTGGGCATGCATGTAGAGCACCTTATATAATGCTATGTTTGATAAGTTGTCATTTTTTTACTCCCTTTGCATAAACGACACAAATTGCAAAATTTATCTGACTTCTACCCACATTTAAGTTGACTCTTACTGTTTCCATTGTAGGTGCTTTAGAAAGTAATAAAGCAGATGAATATGGAAAAGTGTCTACATCAATCATTCAAGCCCATTGAATAACCTAACCCAAAGCCTCCATATATATTTCTTGCATACAAGCACCACAAATAAGAGCAGCATCTCAAACATGTAACAATAAAATAATTGAAACATAAACATTTACTGATTTACATGAGTTCTCTTATTATGTCGAGTTTAATTAGGGTAATTCTGGACAACAGACAAAAATTGAACAGAGGAACAATGAGTTGAACTATGATCTCTAATGTTATTCACTGTCCCGTTTCATTAGCTATGTAGAAGAGGATATACCTTTTTTTTCCAAAAAAAAAAGGTAAAATTTAGTGGGACAAGTAAAGAGGAAGATTTGCCCCCAAATCGCCCACAACCAAATCTAAGTTAACGTCAAACTACCGCGACATCCCAAATTTTAGGAGTAATTTAAAAATGCGAAATTCAAAAAAATTTTAACAATCACTCTAACATTTTTCCTTCTCCTTCTCACCTTCTCATTCCTTTCCTATTTCAAAAGGTAAAATTCTCACTAAATTAAAACTTATCTAATTCAAAGATTTCAAAATGTTAAAATTTAGAAGTGTGACAAATGTTTGACTCTTTTGTTTTGTTTTTACCGTTTGTTTTCTTGCTTTGAATTTGAATCCTTAATCCATTCTATTCTTTATATCCTAAATCCAACTAATGCTTTTGAATTCCGAACCTATCAAATCCTTTGAATTCCAAAACCGTACAATACGTTTGAATCCTATTTGATTTCCTCCAAATTAATTCACTCCTCTTAAAACAGCCATCTGTCCTTTAAATTTTTATAGAACCAAACCGAAATCGAATTTGGGAATGAGAAGGAAAGCTGTTTCTCATGAAGAAATCTATCACCCTGCAAAATTTGAATTTCATCCGAGCTCAGGGAATCCTGTTTTTAGGCAATTCAGTGAGGCTGCTGTAAAATTCAGAAAAATTGGAAAAAGAATAAAACCTGTGAGCCCCACCTGTCAGCCCCTTCTTCGTTCCCCAATCTCTCCCTGCCACCGCACTTGCACAGGTGCCGCTCGACTTGCGTGCATGTGCGCCATGATGCCCAGCACCTCGCCGCCGCTCCAGCTCAACTCTGCCGCGCATTGCCGTCCTCTTCCTCCGTGCCACGCCGTCTTCGTCGGCCGTGCTCGCCATCCTGGCCGTCACGCCGCGCACGCCGCCCCCGACAGCCGTGAGTGCCAGAACGCGCGCACCATCGCGACGCGCCGCATTGCCGCCCGCGTCCGCCGCCTGCCTCTCCATGGCCAGCCTCCTGCGATACTTCTCCGACGCGTCTGAGTCCAGAGAGAGGAGCACCGCACCGCCCCCTTGGCCGTCGTCGGCACAGCTCGACGCTTCCCCGGCTCGACCAAGCCCACCAGAGGATCCGCTGCGTTGTACTCTCCGTCCTGCGCCCGGTCTCGAGCTTCCCCTGCGCAGCCACGAGCCTGGCGCCACGCGCCGCCGCCGCGCCCTGCGTCCTCACTGTCGCCAGCTCTCCTCGACGCGTCCACAGCTCGATTTTGCCCGCAGGCAGGTCCATGGCGTCGACCTCGAGCTCCTCCGCCGGAATTCCGAGTCGCTCTGCCTCTCCCGCGCCCCGGCGCCATGAGCCACCGCCGTGCCCTGCGAGCTCTCCGATGCTGACCTCTGCGTCGCCTCCCTGGCCCCGTCGCGCCCCTGGTCAGGCTCACCGAGGCGACCTCTCGCCTCCCCGCCTAAGGCCCCAGCCTCTTCGGCCGGCCCACTGCCCTGGCGCCGCGCACCCCCGTCACGCACCACCTGCCCTCCTATGCCGGCCCTCCTTGGCGCTTCTTCGGCTCCTCCGAGCCCGCAGGCAGCTCCTTCGCGACGCCCTCGAGCTGCTCCGCCAGATCCCGGACCATCCCGGCCGGTCTGCCTCCAGGCCGCCGCCGTGGACCATGGCAAGCCCGTGAACCGGTTCTCTGGCCGAGGTCCACCGGACTGTGGACTCGGTCCACCGCTCCCTGAGTGGAAAATGAGCCAGCTTCCTCACGGTGAAGACTCCCTTTTTACAGAATAGCCCCCAAATTTCTTTGATATTAATATTCAACTTAAATACTTTGACTCAGACCCATAGGCTTTTCTGTGATGAGATATTGGCCTAAGCTAATCTCCTGCTAATTATAGATTAGCCTCTAATTTCTCTTAGATGACTACAACTAGGTTCTTGTTCCACCAAATATCTGTACCCTACCACCCACGGCACCCAGCTAACGCCGATACGATCTCGGCAGGACACCGTGCCGCCCTGCGCCCCGGCACGCATGCGCAAGAAGAGGCGCGGCCCTGGTCTCTGACCAGTGGACCGCATGACCCTGTGAGCCGGCCACACACCTGCACACGCTCAGGCTCGCACCAAGTTCTACACCGGCCTTATGTTCCTGAACACAGGCACGACCGTGTGTCCACGGGCACGGTCACAGCCCCGTGTCCACAGTCACGGACACGGACACAATCACAAACACGTGTCCACGATCACGGACACAGACACGGCACCGCCCATGTGTTCACAGACATGGACACGGACACGTCACAGCTGCTCACATGTCCATAGACATGGGCACGGACACGTCACAGTTCACGTGTCCACAGACATGGACAAGGACATGTCACAGCTCGCGTGTCTACAGACATGGGCACGGACACGTCACAGCCTATGTGTCCACGGACACGGGCACGGACACGCCACAGTTCACGTGTCCACGGAATTCCTCGATTCCGGACACCCATGTGTCTAGGGGCCGTAGACACAGACCGAACCACGTGTCCACGGGATTTCCCCCGATTTTGGACACAAGCTGAACCATGTGTCTACGCAGCCTTTTTCCAGATTCTGGTCATGAACCCGTCAATGTCAGAAAATGGCCAAGGTCACTGGCCAAGCCACGTGACCTCGAAGCTGCTCCACCACTTTGCGCCCGCACGTGTCTAGCAACCGTGGATACGGACTAGGCAGCATGACCACGAGATTTGTCCTTTGTTTCATGCCTACACACATTCGATAGCTGCGGACACGTGCCGGGTAGTGTGTCCACAGGGGTTTTTCCTATCTTCCGTAGTGAGCACCTTGTTTGCCTCACCACAGCCACACCTCAACTCCGTTTTCAGTGATTTTGACACCGTTGGAACCGTTGTCTCGAGCTCCACCACATCATCATTCGAACCTTAGCCAACATCTGATCTTGCTGGTTTGTTTTTATAGTAAGTTCTATGCGGAGTTAATTGCTTGTTTCTTCTTTTAGTTTTTATTGTTGTTAGTGCAAGTCTTTAATTATGATGCATTCCTAAGCATAGATTCATAATAGCTAGTGTGCACCCCACCTTAGCATGACTTCACTATCTAGCACACATTAGTATGCATAACCATGTTAGCGCTAAGTAACCTAATTTAAGGATAGAATTATATGATTAGTAGTTAAATACTAATAGGTAAATATTAGGAAGTAAGTGAATACTTAGATAGCAGCCCGTAGATGTCCTGCCATGCATTCACTCAGGCAATAGCACGTATTAGTACATGTGCCACGTGGTAATTTTAGTAGTTTAATTATATAAATTAAACTAGGTAATTAATCATTAAGCACCTAGGGTGATGCACTCATATATGTATAATTTAGATAATTAACAATGGCGCTATGCCCTTCACCCCACCATAGTTGGTGTCATCTACTTAATGTAGTAGTTTAGTTGTAATTGTAGAATCAAGTAATTAGTCACTAGGAAGCACGTGCAACACATAGGCATACGCTAGTGCACTAGCCACCTGTTAGCATTAATGGTATAATTACAAGAATAACTCAATAGCTAGTTATTAGTCACTCAGTAATAATTAACATCACCTACATAATAGGAAGTAAATGTTGAATAGCTATATATGCATCTCATCTCTAGCCAGCATGCATCAGCACACGTACCAAATTAGCTCTGTATAAACTAGGTAAAACTAGGATATTATAATTAGTAGCTAAATACCAGATTTCCTACATATATGTTAGGAATTAAGTAAATATAGCACATATAGGCACTTTGTCCTGCATCTGCATGCATTAGGACATAAGAGACGCATTGGCTTTAGTAATTTATCTATAAAATAAAAGCAGGTAATTAGTCCTTAATCATTAGGAAGCAATTGCATATTAGGAATCAAAGTAATTAATCTTTTAATCACAATAGGTTTCATGCATACTATATTTAAATAAAGTATTAGATGGCACCTATATGCATTGTACCTGTATTATTGCACATAAGTGCTAGTGAACCATGCTAGCTTAGCTATAAGCTTAGACTCCTATAATTAATCTCTACGCACTAGAGGTTACGCACTGGAAACTAGATAGTTAAATGGTACACTATGCACCCCACGTGATCGCTTGAGCTCTAACTAAATGTAGCTTAAAATGAACTAGAATCTAAAGCACATACTGTTAATATTAGTCATTAAGCTAAGGTCTACGCAAGATGACGCACTATGCACTATGCGAATGGCTTAAGTTCTCAATATAAAGCAATCGTGCTGTGCACTGAGCTACACGTGCATATGCCTTACCATTAACCATACTGGTAGGCTAGCTCATCATAATAATTACCCACCACAGGAAATGTAGTACACTCTCCATAAGCTGCACTAGGCATATCTAGCACCGCATCATGCATGATTTGCACTAGGTTTTTCTTCGCAGAGTTTATTTGGTTCTTGTTCTGAGTCCATTGGATTTTATCACTTCTTCTCGAGCTTTGTTTCTTTTCGGTAGTTTTATTAGGCGTTTCTTTTCGCATAGATAACGCTGAGCGTAAGGAAGAGCCAAGATTTGAAAGGATCCAAAAGGACTGCGTGTGGAGAAAAGCACAAAGATTTGGATGTGAAGCTAGAGAGTGAAGATTAGGAGTTTGTAGGCAAGCTCTAACCCTTTGATCATATTGAACCTATATTTTGCTAATGCTCCTATAGTGTCTATCTTTTACCTCTATGCATAATATTTTGATTTAAAACATTGTGTTAGTTATAATCCTACTTGACTGATTGTTTTACTAATATTAGTGTCAGTTACTAGAAATTAATATTAAATACCTTGATTACCCGTTGATGACACCCTCCTTGTTAACTATATGATACCGTCGTTAAAATACTTTAACGAATGGAAAGTTGCCTTATTATTAGAATGCTTAGGAACCCTCTTGCGATGTTTTGCATCGCCACACCATACACCATTTATTTACAAAATACGTTAAAATGTGTTTGATGGTGTGAGTAAAATAAAATTAGGTGGGATTAGTGCAACTTGTGCTAGGTGAAGATGGGTGATTCTGGTCGTGGAGTGGGGCTCACAAGAGGTGATGGTGATAGGTGTGTATGCTTCGATTTGATCCACTTGCCGTGGATGAGCACGCCACCCCTGCCATATAAGGACCGGTCCGTTAGCGCTCGACTTAGCAATTTCGTACAACCACAGAACCCGACAAATAGGAGGGACTTATCCCCGCTATGTAGGTATTCAACATCGAGCCATTAGGAGGTCGGTAGGACACAAAGGGACAAGAGAAGGGCGTGAGATAACTCGTTGACTGGCTTTCGACTATGTAATTGCCCGCGTCATGGGACTATAAACCTACGGATATAGCCTCTGGTTTGGTAATACCCGGCGTCGTAGGGGACCTGGAAAAGACGTGGCTGTGGTAAATCTTCACGATCCGGCTCCGAGAATATACTGTCATGTCATCGGGAGGGTGAAACCCCGACGGATAGCCTCTGTGTACATCTTGGGTGAAATCTGTGAAAGGCTATGTCGTTGTGAGGTAAGCGTTATGCAACTCTGTTGATCAAAAAGAGCATAACCTGTGGGTACAGTGTACAACCTCTGAAGAGTGTAAAATCTTTTCAGATAAGCCGTTGTCACGGTATTGATATGCTACTTGTTTGACTACCCTACGATTAGTTTTTCTATGATATCCTTGGTGCGTGAGTGGGTGTAGGTGCTCGTGCTTTAAAAAGTGTCTGGATGGGATAATGGAGACCCTTCCAGTTAAAATTTGGGAACTGGTAGGAATGGTTTATTCCCCCAGGTTCAACCTACTAAAATATGAATAACAAATATTTTCACTTCCATTTGAAAATATTCTGTAGTGAACCCTGCATAAAAACTGGCTTTTCGCAAAAAAAAACTCTGTAGCCTCATCCTTGCTACAACCAAATGTGCAACTCTGCATATACCCTTGCTTAGTGTTAGAACTTGCTGTATCTTATGTACTCACCCATTTGCATTTGTGGTTTTAGACGGAGAGGACCGCGTAGGTGACGATGTGATGGGTTTTCGTTCTGCTTTCCAAGTCTGCTTGTGGATTTGGGCTTTGATGTTCTGTTGCTTTTTTCGCTTTTAGCTGGTCGACTGGTGTTGGATCATAGAGATCCTTACCGCGTTGCCGCTAAAAGTTCTGTCTCAGGTATCTATTTTCTTTTCAAAGTATGCTTTCGATATACATTCTGTTATGTTGTGCATATCAGCTACTGATCCAGAGACCGATACATGTATCATAGTACATTCTAGAAATGGGGTGTGACAACTACATGAAAATGATGGAAGAGGTTCTCTTTTTCCACATGCTGACAATAAATGTGAAAATGTGTTGCCAAACTAAATCCATTCGAAATACGTTATCCACAATTTGAGAGAAGGTATAATTTGTGTTTTTTTTTATCGTAATAGCACAATATTGCAGTAACTTAAATAATTGATACCAGTTTTTAAAATACTCATGTGTTTCCAAGAAAAATAAATCCTGATTTTTTTATTTTACATCCAGCATATTGTACATGTTTGTCTTACTCCTACAATTATTTATGTTTTGGTTGTAGCCTGTTTAGAAAGTAATGAAGCAGATGGATTGGAAACTTTGAAAGTGTGCTATCCCCTTCATGCTTGTATAGAACCGAAGCCAAAACCACTATCTGGACCATATATATACTTCTTCTATATATACCGTACAAGCATGTAGAATATATAGGAGCACATATGAAACATATAAGAATTGAAACAAAACATTTACAAATGATTGATGGTTCTCTTATTTGTCAACTCTAGGGTTTAGTAGTTCTGGATAACAGACATAAAAATTGAAGAGAGGAACAAGGAGTTACACTAGTATCTAAAAACCAAGGTGTCACAAATAGCATCTTGTACAGTAGGGAGGTGAATTAGCTTTTATGGATAGTGGATAAGTTGCCAGTCTTAGTGATAATCTCTGCTCCTTTAAAAGCGTGAGTTGGTTAGCCTTGCCTTTTCTGCCCTTGTGCGTTTTCGACCGTTGATCTCCATCGGAATATTCTGCGCAACGCTCCCATGACTTGACTCCTGTAAGCTTCATGACCTTTGAAGTCTTCTAAAAGGTATGAATTGATTTTGGTGATTGAATGAACATCATAGTTAACGGTTGTGATTGTAGGTTTCATCCCGCAAATCTCTACAACATGATGGTTTTCCTCGATGGATAACAAAGAATAATCGCAAGAAAAGGAGTTTCGGACACCAGAGGACCAAGGTTAAAGACTAGCTAGAGAGTCCATAGGACCACGGTACTATTAAAGGGGGTCAAGTCATTCGTCTCATGTCATACAAGTAATAGAGGGCATGAATACTCTTAGTTACCTCAGATAGCACTAAAGATGGCAGACGAAGCGAAGCAAGCGAAGCCGAAGTCAAGTCGAAGACGAAGGCAGCAGAAGGAGCAGTCGCCGAAAAATCCGGTGAGGTCACCGGACAGTCTAGTGAGACTGAAGGAGCCAGTCTAGAGAGAGGTGCTCTCTGGAGTCAAAGAGAAGACGTCACTGGACAGTCCAGTGGTCCAATGACTAGATAGTTCGGTGAGCCAGAAGTTAAAGTCCAGAAGAGGTGTCTCTAGAAATTCAAAAGAGAAGGTTACCGGACAGTCCGAGGTCATATGGAATGGATTCCAGAGAGGTTGTTTCCCTAGTCTGCGAGAATACAAGACTCCAGATAGTTTGGTGATTGGCAAAAGCAGTCAGCTTTATGACATCATGTTCTAATTGTTGTTTCTGGGCTTGGAGCCTATTTAAACTATGGAGGGAGACATTTTGCCTTGTGCCTGAGGTTTAAATTGCTGAAGCAAACTTTTAAGAGGCTAAGGGACACCATCAAGAGAGCACAAGACAAGATTGAAGATCTTTGATGCTAGTAAGAGAGTGATAGAGAGCATTCATACACTTCTATAGCTTGTGAGGCTTGAGAAGAGTGATATTTACCTATTACTCTTGGTCTTCGCAGCCTCGACCGACTAGGAGTCGGTGTTCGAGCTTCCAAGGTGATTGTGGAAGACGACGCTAAGTTTGTGAGCAGTTTCGGGTCCCCACTCAAAAAGGATACTAAAAGTGAGCGCTCAAACCTTTGAGGCTTGCTCTAGCACTTAGGTATTATGTGCGACAGCCGGGCCGCTAGTGACTTCACTTCGAGAGTGAAACATATAGAAACCAAGACTCCGACGGGAGTGGTTCCACGAGGATTAGAGAAAGTGCCTACCTTCTATGACCAAGGGAAAAATCGCTGAGCATTCTCTTCACTCTCTCTCTTTACTTTTCGCATTTCATATTGTTGAGTAGAGTTGATAGGTTTCTTTGTGATTTCTATTGGTGGCTATCATGCTAGTGCTTGCTTGTTGTCTTTACTTATCACTATCATTGTTAGGGGTCTTGGTCTATTAGAATTGTGTAGGTTGCTCTTGTTGTGGATTGAGTCTTATACTTTAAGTTTGTAGCGAATTAAATCCTATAAGTCCACAGATTCAACCTCCCTTCTCGGTGTCCTTGATCTTACAAGTGGTATTAGAGTCAAGTGCTTATTTTTAGGCTTCACCGCCTTGAGTAAGGATGCCGAACGGGATAGAAAATCCACCCATATTCAATGAGAACGATTACTTATATTTGAAGAAGGCTCGTATGCAAGCCTATCTAGAGTCGATGAAAAAGCGTGGCATGTGACCCAAAACGCTACAAATGAGAATAAGAGACTTGATCATATCTTTATCAAATTCAATGCAATGGCCAAGAATGTCATCTTTGGTTGCATATCTAAGAATGGTTATCTAGGATCAATGCATCTTGCACTGCTCATGAAATTTGGTTGCAATTGCATAACATACAAGAGGGCTCCGCCGAGGCCAAGAAAGAGCGTTACTATGTTCTCAAAAACAAATATGACTCTATTACTATGTTGCCACATGAAAAAGATAACGATATTTACTCTCGTTTACATGTAGTGCTAGAGGAGGTCAATGCCTTGGGCCTCAAGAGCAAATTAAAGATGATGAGATCATGAGGAAGCTTTTGGAGTTGTTGCCGCCAAGCTACAATGCCATCATCACGTGTCTCTTTCAAGCCAACTTGGCTACTCTCACTGTGGACGTTATGCTTGGAAAGCTCATTGCATATGAGAGGTATATGTTGGGCACCTCCACCGATGCTCAAATGCCCAAGAATCGTGCCCTTCAATTTAAAGAATCTTCCAATGGCAAAAACAGCAAGAAGAAGAAGGTGGAGGATGATGAGAGCAACAACGAGGACCTTGCGCTCTTAATGAAGTAACTCTTTCGCAACGAAAGCCCCTCATCCTCAAAGCGAAACTCCGGGTGCTTCAATTGTGGTAAGAAGGGCCATTTTTCTAAGGACTGTCCGAATCCCAAGAAGGAGAGCAAGAAGGAAGCAACTAGTGAGAGTGAGGCCGAAGAACACAAGCTCAAGAGGAAGTTCAAGAAGACGTTCTTCATCAAAGAAAAGAGCAAGAACAAGGAGAAGAGGAAGTCTCCGCACAAGGCTTACATTGTTGGTGAGTGGCTCACTGATAATGATGATTCGGACTCCTCCTCTTATAGTGAAGAAGAAGAACTTGCGGGTATTGCTATGATGAGCTCCACTAATAAGCTACCACCACCACCTCTTTGCTTGATGGCTCGAAGTTGTGAGGGCTACATGGATGAAGATGTGATCTTGAAATTGAAGAGAAGGACTATGATGATGATGCTCTTAGCTATGATGATCTCGTCATCATTCTTGAGAAGGCTAACAAGACCATCATCAAGAAAAACAAGAGGATCGAGATGGTGTTTCGAGTTCGAGAGCTTGAGGGTGAGCTCAATGCTTTAAAGCATCTCATGGTGTTCTATGTGAGTCTTATGAGTCCCTCAAGGAGAAGCACGTAGAGCTAAATGAGAAGCATAAGGCATTGATTCTCACACATGAGGCTCTTGATCTTGACTCTCTCTTTAACTCTTCTAAGCGTTTAAATAAAGCTTCTACTTGTAATCTAACCCTCTCCGAGGAGAGCACTACTCTTGAGCCATCTATTTTGAAGGAATACACGAAGCTCAAGGAGGAGAGAGAGGCCGTGATGGATGCTTTCGAGTGGCTTACTAGAGAAAGGCAAATTCAAAAGAAAATCCTGAGCCGAAACCTTGCCAACAACAACAATCACAAGGGCCTAGGATCATATCCTTCCTCTATCAATATCATTGGCAACAAAGATGAGATCCCCGCTTGGATAGTCTCGCTCATGAGAGATGACTACTATTGTGAAAAGTGTTGTCGCGATGGTCACCACTCCAAGTATTGTCTCAAAGTGAGCGAGCCTAAGATTATGCCTAACGCTAACCTTTTCTATGAAGACATCCACTATAAGCTCTTTAGGGCCAGGGATGGAAAGGTGCAAGCCAAGCCGCTCGGACTGCAAAATGATAAGCGGATAATCAAGAAGATATGGGTCCCTAAGGTGATCGTGGACTGAGAGAGGAATCCTAAATTCTCTTGAGTTTCTAAGAAGAAGAGAAGGGATCAAGATGGTGGACTGTGAAGAAAATTGAAGATTCTAAAAGTCCACCACAAGTGATCGAGCTTCAACGCTAACCCACTCTTCAAGGATGTTTTCTCTTGTACATAGTAGAGTAGGTTTTTTTCTTGTCTTGCATGGTAGTTAGGACTCTTTCGTGGACTGGATGTTTGCACTATCATGCATCATGTGTAAAAAGATAAAAGAAAATAACAAAAAAATTAGTCAATGCCTAACCATCTTGAGATATCCATAAGCATAAGGGAAGAGTTTGGCTATCTCAAGGCAAAGCGGCGGGTTTATGGTGAATAAGCTTGAGATGGGTCAACTTTGGCGTTGGATAGGTTTCTTTTGTGCAATGTCTTTAAATTTGCTTGCATTTACATGGCATGTTTTAAATTCCTTGCTTTTAGCTAGCTTGTTTGGCATGCATTGCAAAGACGAACCACGAAGGAGGCGTTATTCTTGGAGAAAGTGACTACATTGCCTATATGGATTCACACACTCCTCAAAGGATAACAAAAACAATTGTGAGCTTCATGCCTATTGAACCCTATGTCTAACGGTCTCTAAGACTTCCACTTAAGCTGACCGTGAACATAGGTTCATACATTCTTTTTTTAGCTCCTTCTTTCTTTGGTTTTATTGCTCGATTTTATTATGATTTGCAAAAACTATAAACCCTTTGAGGGTTATTTTTTGCAAAGAAATGTTTGAGAGTTCTCTTTCTAGACAAGTGTGGTGTTTATTTGGTTCTTCTATAAGGACACTTGAATTCTAGAAAGAAAATCCTTAATTCTGCAATTTCTCGAGGTCACTGAACATTCCAGCGCCTTCACTGGACAATCCGGTGACTATATCTTTGTGATCAGTCAACTTAGTAGATTTGGACACACATCGGACATTTTGGCGGGTTCACCAGACAGTTCGGTGACTAGAAGCTGAAGCGTTTGCTTCTCTGGATCGAATTGGTTTCTGCAGACACCGATCAGTCTGGACTTTTACAGTCACCGGACAATCTCTTGAGGCCGGATAGTCCGGTGGCCCCCTTGATTGGCGAAATCTCAGCCATACATTTGATTCCTTTTAATCATGGCTGTTGATTTGTTTTTAATCTATGCGCACACGGATCCTCGATTTCATTCTACACTCATGCATTCTTCGTCGCCGACGCCGCCGACCACCGCCTCCGCCGCCTGCGCGCCGCCCGCTTGCGGACGTGCTCTTCTTCGGTCACCGCCTGTGCGCTCCGCTCATAGGCCCTGTGCTCGCGCCGCCCTGATAGCCACTTTCTCGCCTCAACCTCGTGCCACTCAACCTCGCTCGTGTCACCGCTCTGCCCTAATCGACCGTACCTGCGCCGTCGAGCACCGAGCACCCGTGCTGCAGTGCTGCCGCCTTGTCGAGCTTCGCCGCCCTGCTGCGCGCCGTCCTTACCGCCCTAGCTCGAACCTGCGTCGCTTTGCTCTTCTTAGCCATTGCTTTCGCGCTCTCACAAAACTCTTAGTAGGGTTTTTAGTTTAAAGGCAATCAGTTGTGCTTTCAGCGTTCTTTTCCACGGTATCCCACACTTCTCCACCGGAGTATCGTTTCTATCTCACTCCATTTCATCAGAAATGCCTCGCATGCCCTAGAGTTGATTAATTGCGAAAAATTGGTATAATTGATAAAAGTTTAATCTTTTATTATAAATTGACATGATTAGTTGACAATTCCCATACTTAATGCTATATTGAGGTTATCTCTTTCATACTTTGATATGGAATTGAGTCCTCCTGTCGCTAGTGTCACAATTTAGATGCATTGCTTATTATTTGAATTGTGTCATTGGTCTATCGATATCACCGTTGATCTTATTTGCTTTATTTGATCGGTGACATGTCCATGTTCCACCGCTAGGATATCTTTGTGTGTCACTTTCCTGCATTGCTTACAACCTCTATTTATTCCTATGTGGTGCAGTGACTGTTTAGGTAGTGGTTCAGCGGACAGCGACAATGACAGAGTTCTCAGCGGCAGTCCAGAACTATCTTGGACGGGTTAAGAGCCAAGCTCTTAATCATATCTTGTGTGGTCAGCTGGTCACTGATTCTCTCAGTGTCAGTAGATCATTCAGTGACAGTTGACAGTATATATAGACCGACAAAGAGCTTCGGCAGAGGAGAAGGGGAAAGACAAGGCCGTAGGGTCCAAGAAGAAGAAGTAGAGAACAGGAGATCTCGAGCAGGATAGAGCTTTGGCAGCAGTGGATGTGGATGTGCCTCCACACAGGAGGAGTGGAGCTTTGGGGATAGGAGGAGTTGAGGAGGTCGACTCATTAGAGAGTGGCGACCACACCCTGGTAGCTAACGTGCAGCCGCGAAGAACTCCTACCAGTCAACAGTCAAGAACCATAGAGGAAGAGGCAGCCCAGAGAGCTTCACGGCCAAGGTCACAGAGGTGCCCTCATTCGAGAACTGGGGTCTGCAACATGTGCACTACTAGAGCCGAGAGAGCTCGTCGGGCCATGGCTAAGATTGCTGAGGAGGAGGTTCATCTGTTGAAGATCAAGGGCCCAGCCATGAAGGCCAAGAGGAGAGCTGATTTCACTATTTGGGTCCCCACCGAGCATCATGCAGGTGCTAGATAGTTTTGGACAGTATTACAGCAGAGGATATATGAGGCTCTCATACGTCAGCTTGCCACTAAGAGCAAGAGCTCAGTGTTTGCTACACACCGCCACTGTTCTTTTGAGGCACTGAGTAGGGAAGCTGGGACAGATATGCAGGAGCACATTGCTTATTTGTCTGGTCTGACAGAGTTGGTCACCTAGCCCCTGAGATATAGTGAGGAGGTGGTATTGCAGTTCTATGCCTCCCTATGGATCTCCTTTGACCGTTCACAGCTTTGGTTCTTATACAGAGGGGAGCCACACCGCTTTGAGTGATCCAATGTCATTGCATCTTTGGAATTTTTATCTTCGAAGACATGGATCCACGCACTGGCGCATCCAGATTTCTTGCCACCATATCGACCATTTAGAGGGATGGAGCCGAGTGACGAGAGATTGAGTATTGCATACCCGCCATCGCATGGGGAGCACTACTCAAGGCACCCTCTGAGACTGACACACAAGGCCCGTGTATTGAGAGGGTTGCTAGGCAGGACGATTGCCCCGATAACTGGCTATAGAAAAGGCGTTATTATATTACATTGGTGGCTGCTTTGCTTTCTGATGAGGCATGAGACTTTTGATTTGATAGATTTGCTGCTAGCACAGATGGAAGATGTTATCTATGAAGGGATTGGCGCTAGACAGCTATCTTTTGCCCCGTACATATGTCTGTTGCTGAGGAGAGTTGGAGTGATGACTGAGACAGAGTATGCGGATTTGGCAGAGACTATAGCTGTTTTCAATCCAGCCGAGCCGTCCGACTTCAAGGTTCTACGGGTGTCAGCTTCATCGAGCATCCTTGGAGAATAGAAAACCACAACCCCTGATGAGTTTGAGCTTGAGACTGAGGCTCCGAAGGGAGCACAGCCAGGGGTTGGGAGCACTGAGGCTCTAGATCAGGTCGAGACTCCTACCTCTTGTGCCACACTTGACCCTGTTTTTGCTGCCCAATTAGATGCTATCCAGGTAGAGCAGGCTGAGCAGAGGAGATATAGGCAGGAGCAAGATGAGCAAATTCGTCGTAAGAAGGCCGAGTTCAAGAAGAGGATTCGACTCGAGTGCCTCTAGATTGAGAAGAGGCTCAGGATAGAGAGGGAGCTTGCAGAGGAGAGGAGACGACAAGACAGAGAGTTTCGTAAGAGGTCGCAGTGCACTCAGTTGGAAATGGCAGTAGCCATATCCTATATGTTTGCCAGATTTGGAGCTATTGCATTATATCTTCAGGGGATTGGTATGTCACCCTTGCCAGCATTTCGGACGACTAAGCTACTGGGTCCCCTACCCTCGCAGCTACAGCCTACAGCTCCTCAGCCGCAGTACTCATGAGTGCGAGTGTTCACCGCATAGCTACAACAGCAGCAGCAGCCTAGCTTTAGTACCTTGCTCTCTGCTCCACTTTCACCATTTATACCATTTGGAGCAGCCAGCACAACAGCGAAGGAGTCAGTGTGCTAGCCACTTCTCAGTTCTCTCTGGTTTTCTCATACTCCATGTCGGCACTATTTGCGTCAACTGAGCCTAAAGTGTCTATAGCGACATTGGAGACAGAGACAGTAGTTGGTAGCTCTCCACTTGCCCCGTGAGTTTTTTCCTTCGAGGCTACCATTGCTGAGTCAGCTTTGACAGAGCCACCGCCAGCGGTTTTAGAAACAGAGCCCACAGCCACCACAGCCGAGCAACCCGATGTGACAGATGCAGCTATACTAGTTGAGGCTGGATACACTAGAGAGGAGGTAGCTCAGGTCATTGTCAGTGCAGATCAGCCAGTTTTAGTTGATGGCAAGGACCCCTCTTACAAGGTTTCCTAGTTGAATGGTAGAAATTGTTTTTCACTACATTATCTATCATTCCACAACAATGTTCAGGTTTTGTTAACAATTAATTAGGTCTTTTTTCATAGCACTTGAATTTTTTTATGCTTTCTACTTTGCTTCTCTCTAAACTTCCATTAATAACTTCATTGCATCCAAATGTGCACCATCTGCAGGGACATGATGACCAGATTATCATACTTCATGATGCTGCTCCAAGCATTGAAAATGCAAACATCATGTTGAAACCTGAAAGTTCCTGGGTCGTCTGTCGCCCCATAAGAAAAGAGTGCACGCACCATCTGTCATCATTGGGACCAACAATGACATGGGTGCATAGAAGATCTTCAAGGATGCCCCCAATTGAGAAGGAAAACTCTAAATGTGAGAACAAGGGAGGATGCTAAGTGAATGCAAGTGCAGTAGATGGCATGTGATAGAGTGCATCAGAATGGAGAAATAAAATAAGTAATCAACAAAGTAATGTTGTGTTTTGTTGTAAGGTTACACCTGTTGGAACAAGCAAAACTCTCACTCACCCACAGTTTTGATGCCGTCACATGTCCACACGTATCAGCTTCCATGTGAGGATAAACAATGAAAAAACATATATAAATGGTGGAGTGAAGAAATATGCCATTACAAGAACTCACCAAGAACATGCAGAACAACACAGAAATCTTAATCAATGACAGCAAAGTTTTGTTTCTTTTTGTCAATACAGGACAAAAAAAATGCTCCTTGTTGATAGAGTGAAACAATATACAGTGATGTGGAAACTAGTTTACTAAATTAAAGTGCCAAACAGAAAACAAGGAATGACCCAACTGTAACACTTCGTGGTGCTGCTTTAAGCATTGAAAATGTGAACATCATGCTGAACCCCGATAGTTTGTGGCTCGTCGATCTATCGCCCCATAAGAAAAGGACACGGGCACCATCTGCTATCATCGGGACCAACCAAAAATGCTGGTCTGCTTCATTGACTTAGGCAAGGCAACCGTGACATTTGTACTGCATGTTCAAGCATGCACCCAATGGAGAAGGAAGCTTTGATGCCGAGAAAAAGGGAGGCTTCTTGAGAACGCAAGCGCAGAAGATGGCATGCGATAGAGTGCGATAGAGTGGCTAAATAAAATAAATAACCAATAACATTATAAATTGTTTGTTTGTTGTAAGGTTATGTCAGTTGCATTCAAAAGTTAAAATAAAGAACAGTGGTTCTATTATTCAACATTTAGTATAAATGTGTATGATTCTGATGATGCATTCCCTCAGCTTGCAAAAAGTTCGATAAAAAGCATGAGCAAAACAAAAAAATTTGAACATGAAAAACTGTTACTCATCCACAGTTTTGATGCTGCTTGCATGTCCGCGCCTATCAGCTTCCATATGATGATAGACAAAGAAAAAATATAGATAGTGGACTGAAAAAATATGCCAAAATAAGAACTGAACAAGGGCATGCAGGAGAACACAGAAATCCTAGTCATTGACAGCAAAGCTTTGTTTTTTTGTGTCAATACAGAACAAAAAATGCTTCTTGTAGATAGAGTGAAATGACATACAATGATGTGGAAAGTACTTTACTAAAATTGCCAAACTAGGAATAACAAAGGGAAATAGAGAATTTTTTTATCAAAGTCATCATATAATTATTATCAATCATCACAGCTGTAATACCAAACTGAAAACTGGGACAGCTTGAGTTTCACTCACGATTACCCTCATCTACATTCGTGCACGTATTTTAGAATGGTAACTGATATGTCTTAAGAGCGTGTAGTGTGATTGACATGTGTGAGTAACTCTTTTTAGCCAACATCCAAGAAGGTTTGTCGAGCATTTGTATATTCTTTTCCATCGGTGTGAAAAACATATAAAGACATTAGGATGGATGGCCCAATGGAAAAAAAAAGCAAGAAAAGCACTGTAGTGTCCTCATGTCGGTTAGATTCTGTTGCGGACGAGTGCAACCTAAGGATATTCAATGTGTAGCAAAAATAAGCAGAAGAAACATTAATGGCCAAGTAACCTATAATCTGCACTTAACAATACAAACTCATCCTTATAATGGTGAATGTTCCTCCTGCTAGTTGTTAACCAAGAACATAATCTTGCTCATGGAACTCATCCACGATGGCAACACCATGTCGCTGAATGTTGAAGTCTTTGCTTTGCAGCTCACTGGGACACCAATCAGTTATGGACCGTGTAGGTCCACTGTATATTTTAATTAAACTACATAATATATTTCAGTCAAAAAAACTATATGAGTAAAAATGATGAATCTTGCTGTATAAAATAGTAATAGAATTTGTCTGTCCATGCTCACTTTTTTATGGCCTCCCTACAACAGAAAATTACAAATTCAAACAGAGAGAGTGACGTGAAGCTAGCATTGGAATCATAAAAGTGAAAAAGTATATAAGTACAAATAGAAAGATATAGAGATAGAGATGAGCATTTTGGCATATATGTTATGTCAGCAGAACAAGGGAAAAGTGCATAATAAGAAATACATGAGGGAAGGGACATCTCTTACTTTATGTAACACTCAAATCTCCCCTATAAATGCCTACCCCATCCTGTTGTACTCATCAAATCTGAATCAATCTCTGAATTAAATTCAAGTAGACAAGCATCATTCCTCACCACCCCAGATCCATGGCTGCATCCATCCCACTAGCTAGTGGAGCCACCATCCCTTTGGCACCAGGATACAAGTTCAACCCTACTGACCAGGACCTAGTGGTACGCTACCTTCGTTGTCGTGCTGTGAATTACCAGCTTTCGTCAGCAATTATTGCTGACAAGGACATCTTAGATCACCACCCGTCGGATCTCGTGTCAGGTGTGGTTCATGCATACTCTCTCCATTTTAAATTTGTTAACGTTACGGTAAAAAACCAGAGCAGGACACCTGTTTTTATTCAGCGCACATCCCTCATGGATGGCTATGAAATTACTGATTGCTTTCTTTTTTTTACAGAGACTGGTTCAGAAAAATTCTTCTTTTACCGTAGGGTTCTGAGGTCGGAAAATGACACTAGATGGAAGCGTACGGCAAAGCATGGATACTGGAGGGCGTCTGGCAAGGAAGTTCCCATATTTTGCACTAGTGTGAGTAGTGGAGTTCCATTGATGGTAGGAATAAAAAGGACACTGGTGTTCTATCATGGAAAGCCACCGTCTGGTGAACGTACGGATTGGGTGATGCGGGAGTATTGCCTTGCTGGTGGTGGCCTCAGCCCCTACCGCATGATGAGGCCCTGCATGAAGAATAACTCAGGGCATATCAATGGCACTGTGAAGGTCACCAGCAAGGTACATCGGTTCAATATTTGGTACTATAATTTTTTTTTTGTTCCAGTGCCTTTTTTCATTTATCTACGTAGGTAGTTTATTTGATCTGCATGTGAATTTTCTGTGTCCTTTTGGGGAAGTAGTAATAATGTTATTATCTGTTGTGGTTCTTTTGTCCATATGATGGTATTCAAGTACTTGTGAGGGTAGATGGATGATGAACCACAATTCTGTAGGTACTACATTTTAATTTACGAGATAAGAATGTTCTATTTAGTACATATGCACGAGAGTTTCTTCAGGGTCGTAGGTAAAATTCTCCTGAGATTCAAATCTATTTGTGGCGCCTAGGGCTTTCCTGTTAGGATAGATCAGTAAGATATTGGAGTCTTTTTCAGAAGTGAATAGAGGTCTTAATTTTCGCATATGCACAGATAAGCTTTCCCTATGTTATGGAATTTGGATGTTTTTTATATCTCACCAATTGCGGATATTGAAGTTCAGGTCCCTTCTGAAGAGCTTCTCTGGAAATGATTCTATGTTGAAATTGATTATCTAGGATAAGTTTTTAGAATAAAAACACAAAACAACTTTACTGAATCAGGAGAAGCTACTTTCAACCACCCTTTTAGTTTATTTTACAGAATCACTTTATAATATCAGCCAAGAATTACTTCTCCTATAAATTTCAAACCACAGGTCGTCATTGAGACACATGCATTCATCTCATTTCTTGTGGTATGTTTGGCAGTATATGACAATATTATTTGATTTTAACACTACTTGCAATATTTATAAGGTTTCATTAACAGTTAATTAGGTCTCTTCATAGATTTTGATTTGGTTTTTACTGGGTCTGTACATTTTTTTTGTTTTATCTTTAATAACTTCATTGCATCCAAATTTTGTACAATCTGCAGGAACATTATGGTCCATCTGTCACACCTCATATCACTGCTCCAAGCATTGAAAATGTGAACATCATGGTTAATCCCGATAGTTCTTGGGTCATTTGTCGTATCCATAAGAAAAAGGCACGCAAACCAACTATTATCATCAGGGCCAACAACAATGCTGGTGTAGAGAAGATCCGCTTCTACGACTTCCTTGGGCAGGGCAACCATGACGACGGTACTGCAAGTTCAAGTGCAACCCCTATGGAAAACTCGGAAGTCAAGGGAGGCAGCTCAGAGAATGCAAGCACAGAAGATGGCATTTGACAGACTGTAGGAGAGTAACTAATATAAATAATAAATAAAGGAGGAAATTGTTTGTTTTCCTTTGTAAGGTAACACCTATATTTGCGTTCTAAAGTAAAAATATCAAAAACAAAGGCTCTATTATTTGACATTTAGACCCTGCATATGTTTCTGGCAATGCACTCCTTGACTTTGAAAAGAATTTGATCAAAACAAGGCGCAAAAAGGAAACTTCCAAAATCAAAACTCTCAGTCACTCACAGTTTTGATGCTCTTTGCATGTCTATTCCCATCAGCTTCCTGTGAAGAGAAAATAAAGAAAAAATATAAATGGTCGAGTGAATGCATATGCCAAAACAAGAACTCACCAAGGAGGGAACACAGAAATCTTAGTCATTGACAGCAGATTTTTGTTTGCTTGTATCAATAGTGAAACAAATGGCTCCTTACACTACAAGAAATCCTTTAACCATGACGTACAAATTTCGTTTTTTAGATTTCAACGTGTTGAACGTCACACATGAAGTTTTAACTAAAATGTCACAGATCAACTCAATCTATGACATTTCTTAACCGTCGTAGAATAGCTTGAAGCCCGCTCAGCCCCAACCAAAGCCCAATGTTAGCGACAAATAAAACGTCACAGATTGTTGCCACATTGGATATATATTGTCATAGATTGGATAGCCACATCAGCACCACCAGGTCTATGAAAATGATTACACGGCACTAAGAAAGTGAATAAATCCATCCTGATTTCAGTCCACCCAACATATAAATAACATATATAAATAGTGTTTGACAAATATATTATCATATTAGCAAATTTTACAATAATGTACATTAGATATATATAGTAACTAAAATAGAAATGGTTATCAGTGAAATTTTACAAGTACTATACTATGACTCTAGCTCTAAGCAGAGAAGGGTGTCTGGTTGTATGTTTGTGTACGTAGATGATGAAATTCCTCTGGTTGGAAGCCTCCTTTTTTCTTATACCTGCAGTAGTAATTGATAATATTAGTTTCTAATTTTGTGTGAGATGTGTCCTAAATGATAAAATTAATTCGGTGCTGAAGCTACTTAAGCAGTAGGAACCAAATGAAGGTACTTAAGCAAAGCAAAGCAAATGTAACAAGCCCAAAAAATGCAATGTACAAATTTAAAGATAGTTGAATTATATTAATTCCAGTTAAAAACAGATAGGCTAGCAATGCATGATGTACTGAAAGACTTACTTTAGATTTGTTATATTGTATTTCTGAATATTAGACAACTATTATGGATATTAGGACTAAGCTAACCATCAATAATAGGCTTAAGTTTACAATATTTGATGGCTGTAATGAGATCTGGAAGTGACTAGAAACATGGCTTCATACTATGAGTCCATAATAGAAAGATATTCAGAAAAGTAACCATTGGTAAACATCATACAAAATCCTTGCTGGTGTGCTGCATAATCAGGAGCTCATTTGACTCTTAAATCTGACACTACTAGAATCGACAAGTTTCCCAAGGGGCGAAACCATAGGTAAAGAACTGAAAAACCCTAGGAAAAGGATTTCCCTAGGAAATTTCCTAGGGAACAAGTCCTAGGGGAAAGGTAGAGTTTTTCGGGGAACCGTAGCGAAAGGTGACCTTTCCCTAGGAAACTTAGTTCCTATGGAAACTGTGCTGCGCCAATTAAAAAAAAAAAAGAGCGAGGGTTGCGTCCCACGCCACCATCGCTCCACCACCACTGCCTGTCGCTCCGCCACCCGGCATGCGCCTCGGAGCCGCTTACCGTCGTTTGGTGC
>BCLG01000330.1:127177-160598 GCA_001602295.1 Zoysia matrella
CCATCCATGCGCCGCCCACCGTCACTGCGCACCATCCGTCGAGGCGTCGAAGCTATCACTGCCCTGTGAGATGAGAGTAAATAAAGGGAGAGAAGATAAGAGATGAGAGAGGAAAGAGTACACTTGGAAAAAAATTTAACGTCACGCGCCATCCTTCTTTCCCTAGGAAACACAAAGACTGTAGGGAAAGTTCCAGAATTCCTTAGAAACTCAGTTGGATTCATAGGGAAAGTAACCTTTTCCCTACGGTTTTTAAACTTCTCTAGGGAAACTATTTTTCCCTAGGGTTTGAAAAAGAACCCTAGGGGACATAAAAAATTCCTAGGGAAATTCGTTGATTCCAGTAGTGTGAAATAATGCAGATTTCTGTGAGGCATTTTCTAAAGCATTTCAAGTAACAAAAAGAGATGTACTCTTGATTAATGAGGCAGTATAAATCAATGGTTAACGAAGTTGTATAAATCAATGTTCAACAACAAAGAAAAAGGAAATGGAAAAATCAGCAAACAGAACAGGAGAAAGTATTATGGCAGGAGAAAACTGGAGCATATGTAGCACTAGTCTTATAATTGGTTGGACACAAATCATCCAGCACATAGCAGGTAGGGCGACAAGCTCAAGCAGTGGTTCATAATTGCAGGCTCTAGGAAAAACAAAGAATTTTTTTTCTTTTGATTGTTTTCTACTAGAAGCTCTGATAGAAATCACCACTACTCTGAAACTTCTGTACAAGCAAAACAGTATAGAAGCAAGGCTGCTATCTCCAGAGCAAAAAAGCATAAAATCCTATGACAGCTCTTTCAACTAAAACACCTCACGCACAGCTAAAAAGGTCAAGAAAAACAAATTGATTTGAGACTTGCCTGAACCTCGAACTGTGGATCTGCTACTTTGAGAGGCAGGTGGCAATGCACACGAATAGGGCTTGGATAGGAACATAGAATTCAGTCTTACCTGTGAAAAATAGTTTCAAGGGTTAAAAATGTATCCCTGATAAATGCAGATCAAAAACTTAACTTCCTTTTGCATAATACAAGATTATCAGATACAGGTAAGAGGAGGAGCAGGTCGATAGAATTCAGTCTTACAAATTAGAGCAATATCTGGGTACACTACAAGAGGCTCATGATTTGTTTGAACATGGTGTTCCTAAATAAACAATACATAAGAAATAGAGAAGATGGAGGTCCATGATTTGTTTGAATACGGTGTTCCTAAGTAAACAATACATAAGAAACAGGCAAGGTAACAAAGTGGTAAATTTTATCCTGCATAATAATAGAGTTTTTCAAGTTAGTTTATACCACAAACTAAATGAAACAATTTCTAATAACAGGAGCATGGGTAACGTGGGATTCAAGTTTTCTCATCCACATGTTCAGTCGGACTAAGCATTATATCAATCGTAATGAGCAAACAAATAGTTAGAAGCAAATCTCGTGGAACAAACCTGAGAAAAGAACCTTTTTTTTACATTGTTTCCTTGAGAGTCCAGAAAACCAGAGTGATGATGGTATCAATCATCAACAACAGAGCGTCCTCTCCTAATCAACCTAACCAATCTGGGACTACAAAAAAATCCTAGAACCATGAGCAGATCCGGCACCCAGCCACCACAACCTACACGAAAATCAAGCTGCAAGAAACTATCGAGACATGATTGAGGAGCTCCTGGCAATTCTAGAGAAAGCCGAATGAGAGAGAGAGAGAGAGAGAGAGAGAGAGAGAGAGGGAGCAGGTCTCACATGGGGCTGTAGACAGCTCCCATTGATGGGGAACAGAAACAAACCCTAACCCTAGGTATCAGGAAGGCGGGGGAAGAAAAAGGAGGGGATTGCGTGGTGGCAGGCGGACGGGCACATCCTCAACGTTCTCGTGCACCAGCTCCAGCAGGAAGAGCGGCGCCATGGGGATTGGGGCAGTTGGACGGCGGGGAACACACGGCAGCGGGGACGAAAGCGCGAGGGGGAGAGAGTGAGGTGGCGATTGGGTAACGGGAAATAAGAAATGGGATTGTGATTGAAAAATAAATTAAAGAATAAGGTGTAATGAGGTGAATGAACGAATGGTTTAAATTTTTACTGAAAATTTCTCTATTTCAGTCCCAATTTCATTTTCAATGAGCCAAACGTCACCTGAGGGGCTGAGGGCAGCACAGTGGGAGAGGGAGGAGTCGGCGGAGGATAAAGACAACCTGGGCCTTAGCACCTTGTACAGTAATGTGAAAGTGTATTTAGCTAAATTTTTAAAAAGAGACAAAAGACTGAGTAAAATAAGGGCACTTTTTTTTTACAAATAGATTGATAAATCATAAAAGTTAGGATTTTTGGATAACCTATATCCATTCCATAAAAAGAGACATTAAATTTCATATACAAATACAATCATCTAGGGTGACTTCCTTATCATTATCATTGTACTCCAATATTCTTCCTGATGTACAGCATGATAATGTCGTCCATGAAGCCACTTTAGACATCTTCTCTACCAAATTCTACAATAACATTACTTTGTGAGCAATATGTATCATTTTAAAGTACCCACCATTTTGACGACTCTCTCTCTGCAATCATTTCGAAACAGTGTGGACAGAGACAAGCTGAACCTCCATGCTCAACGGAAGACTCATGTCAAACAAAATCTGAATATGTTGAAAAATACTCAGAGGAGTTGCTAATAAAATAAATGTTCAAGAATCTAACGTGACAGATAGATAACTATTGTGCTCCAAAAAAAAAGTACATAAATATTGGATCAAATTTCAAAATAAATATCATGCCGATACTCAACGGAGTTGCTAATAAAAGGAATGTTCAAGAATCTAACAGGGCAGGTACATAAATATTGGGTCAAAGTTCCAAATAAATTATTGTTTTGGATATATCAGGCTTGTCACATGATAATTACAAAGTGGTTAGGTTTGAATCATGAAAAAACATTGTTAGTCAGAAAGAGAGAAAAATATACCTTTCTCGCATTTATAAATGGGTGCTCATCTTGATATATATTCTGATGATACACATCGTCTGCAAGAAGAACCAAGTTTTCCTTATGGCAAGATCACATAGTTCGCTTATATTTGCTTCACTAAAGCATTGGCTAATGGGGTTTACTGGATTTATAATCACCATTGCCCAAACCTGAATATCATATGCAAGGGAAATATCATTAGGCTGAATATGCAAATATATACATGCCTCAATTTGATATCAGATACTTCAAGCCTACAATGATCTAAATAAAGGAAAATAGAGAAAGAGTAAAATGCACCAGCGGTTCTCCAACTTGTTGGCATGTGTCATTTAGATCCATAAACTTTGATTTTACATTTCTAGTACCCTAAACTATTGCACCAAAGTTCTAAACTTTGGTGCAATAGTTTAGAGTGTCAGAAATGTAAAATCAAAGTTTATTTACATAAATGACATGTTCCAACAAGTTGGAGGGCTGTTGGTGCATTTTACTCATAGAGAAATACACTGTTAGCTGATACATGCTAATTAATGTACTTGGCAAAAGCTATTTTTTATTTTCAGTGAGGCAAATTTTGATGATGATCTTTAATCTGTGTAAGTGAAGATGTGTGTCAGATCATGCTTATTTTAAGTGTGGATTCAACGCAAATATCTACTGTCTATATCCCAATCCATACATACAATACTCAAACAGGTTCTTACTAACTAACCAGGATCTGAACAGGGGACAGAGGACGTTTAGTCAACCTGGTCGCCTATGTGTAGCGATCAATGAAATGATGTTTCGGATGCTCACAAATTACATGTTGGCACACAATAAGTACTACAAATGCCAACCATAAGCCATATTCAATGTTGTCAAACCAATCCTGAAAATAAAAGAAGTGATTGACAATTAGACATGCCAGAAGTGAAGAATGAGATGAATCTGTTGACACTAAAATCCGTTCACGCACCGAAAGCACTACGTTGTGTGGGTCGCAATGGACCAGATCGGTGAATCTGTCAAAATCAGAAGTTATGGTTTGGCAAAAGTGTGTTCACTCTAAAATCTGGTCACACACCGAGAGCATTAGATTGTGCGAGTCACAACGGACCAGATCAGTGAATCCGCTAAAACTAGAACTTTCGGTTTGGCAAATCGAAACTTTCGGTTTTACCTGGATGTCAATTTTGGTTGTCAACAGAATCATCAGCAAAGACACGGCTGGTGGTGTTTTTGCATGAAGCTGGAGTTGGGGAGAGCGCAGGCTGCTGCTCTGGTTCAGGTTGGGAGGAGCCGGGGAGGGGCACGAGGCATGAGGGCCGTACCGTGGATGTAGGCCGAATGGGCCGGTGGAGCGTATAGGTGTCCATTTGTGGGGGAGGAGCAGACTGGAGTCGTGGCCCGTCGTCTAGGATGAGCAGGAGCTTGTGCCTGAGGTGGGGAGGGGTGGATGTCGTCGTCGCCTAAGTTGTGTGGGGCAGGGCCGGAGGGAGACTGGAGGGGAAGGCCGCCGACCTGCGCTACTGCAGGGAGGGTGAGAGGAAGGGGGGCGTCGCCGTCGGAGGAAGAAGGGGTGGAGGTCTAGGCGGAGCGGGCGGGGGCGCCCTTCACAGATGGCACAGACGTGGGGGCTAACGGCGGAGATTGAAATTCGGTTCCATCTGATGGCTGAACCGGCAGTGTTGACATGGCACAATCTGGTGGCGAGAAACCGCGCTGGTTTAGATTATTAGAGATTCACTAGGTAGACTCCATGTATCCGTGGCCACAGCTGCCATCAGCTGGCCTTAGCCAGAATATTACTAGTAGCACATCAATAATTTTGAGCATCTGAGCTTGTGAAGTGAATTAAGTCTACACCGTACCATGGCGGTAAAATGAGCGCTTTCCGGATCCAAGATAATTGTTGCTGTTAGGCCGGAGCCTTTGCCATGTGACTGAAGGCACGGAGGGCCGTGCACGGCTACAGCTCAAGTCGTGGATGCTTGAGCTCCTCGTGATGGGCATGCGTGATTTGCAACCAGACATTTTTTTTTCCTCCATGAATGGGACGTTTTTTTTGTCTTTTGTCCCTTGAATTAAATTCGATCCATGCTAAAAGATGTCCTATGGGCAAGAATAAAAATACAAATGTACCAGTGTCATATAGCCAAAGAGTCAGGATGCAGATTTTAATGGATTAACCTAGTGGCCTAGTACCCAAAATATAAAACACGGTGTAATTATTTTTGTGGCTGAACCCACAAAAAATCTGGGTTAAGTTGGACCAACCCGTTGAGTAACCCAATTTGCACTGTACTGTAGCCGCTCCGAGCCTCCAGCTATCCTCTCGATGGTTTCCAATCCGGCCACCACTGTAGCAGTGGCACCGCCCCCTTTTGTCGATCTCGCTGTAATGCAGTCACTTGCGCTGAAGCCGCGGCGCCGCCCCTTCATCGATTTCACGCAATCTCACTGCCACCGCGTAGCAGCAACGCCCGTCGTCTCAATATTGCTGCTATCTGACCGGCGTGACCGCCGCTGTGGCAGGGTGCTGCCCCCTCGTCAATCTCCTTCGTGCCAGTGGCGGACCTGGAAACTTTAAGGAGCCTGTGCAAACATAAACGGTGAATGACAAGTTTATACAAATATAAAACTACTAATATTTTTTATACTACATTTTTTAGAAAGATTTGAATCACAGGATCTAAATTAATGATAACAACAATAATTTTAGAACTAATAATATTTTTTATACTATGTTTTTGGAAGTCTTTTGAATGATAAGACTCAAATTCTGTACGGAAACAAATAAGATAGCAAAAAAGAGATTAGCTAAAAGGATGTTTTTGAGAGATTCTGGCGTGGAGCCGGGCAGCCGCCCAGGGTCGCCGGGCGCTGGGTCCGCCACTGCTTCGTGCTGCTGGTGTATTTCTCATCTCTACCTGGCCACATAGCTGATGTGCTCTCTGCCCAACTTGACGAACCGTTTGCAGTCAAGACCTACTCCTGCGCTGCAAGGTAGAATTCCAAATTGCCTCCTCTAGATGTCAAGCACCTCTTTGCATTGTTGCCTCTCATGAGTATTGTTTCGTTTCTTTGTACTGTGGATTTTTATTGATCTTTCATGTATGAGCACGAAAGTGCATAGGACATTGTTCATTCTATGCCGCAACTCGTTTCCTTGTATATTTGCTTCAGAAAATTTCGGTTGATTTGACATCAGAGTTTATTAGTGTTAGTTTAGCATCAACGTGATTAGGTGTGAAAGTGAACTGATTTGAAATGCATCGTTATTTGTTATATGTAGTTTATGCATAACACAGCTAGTTGTGTATATTTTGTGTGTCACATATTAAATATTATGGGTTAGCGATTATGGTGGGTCAAGTCGACCCATGACCCACAGTAGGTAATCACGCTGGGTCGCATGGATCAGGCATTGGGTTGACCCGAAATGGCCCATCTGCATCCTCTGGCGAGGAGCAACCAAATGGCTTGATAGGTGGCATCAATCTAAATCTTGTGCTACTTGGCACCAGTTCCATGGTGAATTTTTTCCTCCATGAATGGTACACCTCTTTTATCTTTTGGCTCATGATTAAAATCCCCATGCTGATCCATCTTAACTCAGATTTCAAATGCAAATGAAACATACAAGTTGCGCTCCTGATGCTATTCAGACAGTTTTATTCCAACATACGACTCACAGGAAGTCACTACATATCATCTTTGAACACACACCTGATTGAAGTTCCGTTCTTGATTACGTCACGGAACAGCTCGATCAAGGCTCCAATACCATGTCAGCGCCGTGCTTCATCACCGACGGCCTTGACACGAGGTCCTCCCACCACGCCTTCACGTGAGGGTACGAGTTCAAGAGCGACGCGTGCGTCGTCTTCATGAAGTAGAAGGTGTAGGGGAAGTGGGTGAGGTCCGCGAAACTGAAAAAGTCACCGGCGAGGTACTTGCTCTTGGACAGGCGTTCCTCGTAGATCTCGAGCACCTTCCTGAGCTTCTCCAAGCTCTCGTCAACGACCTTCTGGTTGGGCTGCATGCCGAGCCTCGCCGGGAACACGACGCACTCGTAGACAATGGGCGCGATCGCCGGGAAATAGTGGTGCGCCTCCACCTCCGTCCACACGTCCACCATGGCCGCCTCCTCCGGGTTACCTTCTCTCAAGAGATCGACATTGCTGGCCTCGCCATATTTGCGGAGCACGTACTTTGATATTGCCCGGGACTCTAAAAAATTAAATTTAGTGATGAATAAGAAACTAGTATTCTTTGAATTGATTAGGAAAACATCAAGATGTGTCTAATATCATATAGCGGTATGTATGCCATATGGTGACATGGTGTAGCGGTGGTTGAATAGAATCATACCGAAGAGCATGATGTCTTCATCCTGAAACGCCGGGATTTGGCCGAACGGCTGCATGGAGAGACATGACCATGTATGCACCAAACCGATCGGCGTCCAAAGGGAGATGAAACTTAATTAGCAAGGGATCGGAAAGGAAACTCGAGAGGATGGATTCATCAGTGAGGTGATGGCCGGCCTGTTAAAAATAATCAGGGAGTTATAATTCCAACATACGTTTCTGGAGAGGTACTCGGCGCCCTTATGCTCCTTGGCCATGTAGTCCACCTCGACGACCTTGTACTCGGCGCCCACCTCGTCGAGGCACGCCAGCACCCGCGCTGCGTTTGCGAACACCGCCGACCCGAACACCGTCACTGCCGCCATCGGCTGCTGCTTCCTGGCCGCCGAGCAAGTAGTGGTGAGGACCACTGGTGCAGATGCAGCTTTCCCCGTTTTCACGGAGTAGAAGCTACTCGATGTGCGATGCCGATGGCGTCGTCCCCACTACTTATCGTGTTCTTAGTGGAGGAGTACAGTCTACGCAACCCGGCAGTTGCTATCGCTTGATGGGTCGCCAAGTAACAACCATTGTGAGGTTGACATGTGATGCCATTGTGCGACCCAGCAATTATCTGTGCTGTCCATAGTGGTAGAGTGATTTACGGCACTGCGAGGGTGACGTGTGAGATAAGACCTCCGTATGGGCCCAAAAAATGGCCGAGTGGGCGGGCGACGGTGAAATTTGCATAAACCAGTTTGCTTCTGACTGCATGCGCTGGAAGCCACGCATACGGACATTTCTGTCAGTGGTCATGTGTGCAGGTCGCGGTTAGTTGTCACGACGCCATTGGTACATTGAAAAAGGACACTGCGATTAATTTATTTAGTGGCTATTTGGCTGAACGATATGCCAGCTAAAAAGGTACGAGTCGCTGTTCCTTGTCGAGTAAGCCACTTAAATTTTTTGTTTTTTTGTTAACTAGTCAGAAGCCCGTGCTTCGTGCTTCGCTACGAACAAACAAAATGAAATGAATTTAAATATAGTCTATAAGTATCATAATATAAGTATCACAATATCGTAACTAATGTGTCTCCTCTGCGGGAGCTAAAGTCCACCATAAACCATGGCTCCGGTGAGGTTTATCTAGAAACTAAAATGACACCGACGAAGTCACGAACTGGAAGAGCTAGCACACGCATCAAGCTAGGTGACACCAAGGAACCGATGAATACCCTGCATCTCCCTGCGTCTGGCTAAAGACACGCCTTTGAGCCTCGACAACTTCACGGGAACCCCCATCTACCCTTTTCCTTATCTGCAGGCCTTGAACCTTATTCACCTTGAGAACAAGAGTCAGAAGATCCAAGTCAGAATGTGGAGCGATGCCAAACACTTTGTGTGCCCTCAGCACATTGAGGGTAGTAGTTCATCCTTACGCCTGTACTCCATCGATGCATTTCTCAGCAATAATCCCTGGTTCCAAATGTGCTACATTCTTCACAGCGTCCGAATATATATCCAACGTCCATCTGAAATAAAACACTAACATAAACACTCATATTTTAAATGTTTGATAAGCCAAAACAGGTATAGAAAAAAATGTGTAAAAGCTAGCTGTTTCACCGAGAAGAATGACACTAGAAAAACTGCAAATATTTTTTTTCTTGACAGCAATCTATCCAAGTTGAGCTTAGGTAATAGGAAGAGGATGTTCGCGCCCCGCGGCGGGAACTCTGCCGAAACCTTTGCCCCGCTGCCGCAGCCTTAGCCATGCCCGCTGCCGCAGCCTCCGCCTCTCTCCCAGCCACCAGCTCAACTCCCTCGTCGCCCAAGCAACCTGACCCACCCTTTGTGGTTCCGCGAGCGACCTTCACGACGTCACCACGGATTCAGAGCTCCAGGCCGGGTACCTCCTTTCAAGCTTTTCTCCTTTCCAACCTCTACTCCACTGCTTTCCATGGTGGTATTGCTCCTTCTCCTTCTCTCCCTCCTGGTGAAATCTGGCTTACTCCCCCCTCCCGCGCCCGTAAATTCAATTGCTTCTTCGTTTCCAACTTGCTCTCGTATCTGCTGGTTGCTCCTCCTGCTCGTTTACTTGCCTCGAGTCCCTGTGAGTTCTTTTTTCATGCTGTCGTCGCCAATGCTAATGTGGCCAAGTTCATCACTGCTAAAAGCTTTCTTTGTCTGGGGCCATTGACTTTCACCCTGCACGCCTCCTTCGCAGCCGCTCGTCAGGCAGTTGGGTCGCTGGAGGAAGAAGACGACTTCAATGCTCAACCACCGCGGGCTCCGGTTTCTCGCACGTTCTCGGTTCGTGAGCAGCCTGCTGGGCGTGCAGATCGAGCAAAACCGCATTCACTTTCTGTAACGGTCTAAAATTCTACATTTTCAAATTTTAAAATTTCAAAATTTTAAATGTATTTTTCTCAATTTAAAGTACAATAATTTTTTTTTCTAAATAAAATGCTAGAAATTGCATTGCATAGCATTTTTTTCATTTTCATCCAAATAAAAAGTTGCAATGAAATTTTAACAATTATATAAAGTATAGAAATAGAAAGAAAAAAATCCTAATCCTTCCCCGAGCTCTCTCTCTTTCTCGCTCCTCTCCCTCCTTCCCTCTCCTTCCCTCCCCGCAGCCCTCTCCTCCCCACGGCCCACCCTCTAGCCAGCTCACCCCTCACCTCTCCTCTCCTCTCTTGCCGCCAGCGGGGCCCACTTGTCGGCGCTCTCAATCTTCAGCTGCCGCCGCCTCCGCCCGCAACCGCAGCGCCGAGCTTCCCGCGCGTGCCAATCGCCAGTCTGGAGTCCCCGAGAGCACGCAACCTCTACCCCCGACTCAACCGCCTCCCTCCTCCCCTATTTTAGCCGCCCCTCAGCCCCTCTCTCTCTCCCCAAACCCGAGCTTGACCACCTCATCGTCGCGCCACCGTGTGAAGCCGCCCTGGCCCTCCGCGACCCCTCGCCAATCTTCCCCTTGCCGCACCGCCTCGCCACGGTTGATTCCGCCAAAAACCGTCCACCGTCGCCATCGCCCGACGTCACTGGAGGCCCGCGACCGCAGCTCACCGCCGTGACCCTACTTCCGGTCGTCCCCGCCCGCGCGCAGCCCTCGTGGTGAGTCCCCCTCGTTCCCCTCCTCGTTTTGCGCCTAATCTCGTCCAGTTCCGTGCACCGGAGCCCCCTCCGACGAAGCTCCGACCGGAGTGCCAATGGCGCCGCCGCGTCGGCCCTCTGGCCGTGTTGATCGGCCAGGCCGCCCGAGCACTCAAGCCCCGAGCTATCCGATCTAAATCGGACGGATTACCGGAGATCCACCCCCGCATTTAAACTTCAGCCACCCAATCCACATCCGAAGGCCTAGATCGAGCCACGTCACCCCAATTACCTCATCCAGTGGATCCAAATCCGATGTACCAGACTAAGCCACGTCATCTAAATTATCAGATCCATTCAAAATGACATCAAGGGCCCAGATTAAACCATGTTTTTCAAATAAAAATAAATCAAATCTTTATTGTGTCAGCATGATGTCAGTAAGGACGATTAATTAAAATAAATTAGAAAATTAATTTAATTAACTTCAGATTAGTCTGATAATTAATAAATAAAATAATTAATAATGTTATTAGTTTGAAAAATAAATTTAGTAATTAGTGAATAATTAATTTAATAATAATTATTATTATTAATTAATTTAATAATAATTAATTGATAATTAATTTAATTATAATTAATTATGACAATTTTACAGAAAAGCCCCTATACTTATTTTTAATGATAAATTAGTCCTGCCTACTGATAATTTTACATTTAAACCCCTGAACTTTTCTGAAATTACATTTTTGTCCTCAAATAATTTTGTAAATTCCAGATAGGTCCCCAGTATTTAATTATTAATTACAGATTAGTCACTAAACCTTATAAATGCTATAACTTTTAAACCGTAACTCCGATTTCAGCAAATAATATACCAAAACAATCGTATCGAAATAACCTATGCATTCATGATCTCGGTCTGTTTTGTTGCATTTGATTGACTGTTTGTGCTCTCGTGCATTAGGCGACTTCGTCTCGGACCCGCAATACGAGGATTTCCATCAGCTGGAGTTTGAAGCAGTGGAGTACTATTCCCAGGAGCAGCAAGGCAAGTGCCTTGACCATTTTATGCCTCTTTTACAAAATCTATATCTTATAGATTGCATGCTTGAGTCAAATTGAATGCACACCTATTATTAGAAATTCACCTAGTCTTTTCTTATTATACCTTGTCGCCCTAGTTTACCTTTTTGTCGGGTAGATTACATGCTTAGTTTGCTGTTGTCGGGATGGGTGATATTAATTTGACTTATTATCATACTTGCTTCACGAGGATTAATGGATTATTTAATAGCAACCTGGAGATTAGTGATTTGGGTGATATGGCTAGTGTAAAGCTGTGTGCGGGGTTACCGAGCACTGTCCCTTGGTATGTTATCTTCTTAAATCTAAGGACCGGTTTGTGGAGCGACTACCCATGTGTTACCGTACAATCATGAGCCAAGAATGGACGCGGTCTGGCGTAGTAAGTGGTGGAGACCAGTTCTGTGCGTGCCAACCGATGGAGTAGGAAAAGCGGGTTACGTCTAGATCTGCCCGGAGAGAGATGTGTGGGGGGAAGGAGGGTTACTCCTGGGAACCATCTGGCACAAGAGAGAGCCTTTTCAAGGTCACGGTTAGTGCCTTATTAGGTGAAACCTCAGTGAGCATGTACAAGCTGGAGGACACCATGAAAAAGTCTTGAAGTGATCTCTTGGCCCTCACACCAAAGGAAGTGTGCAAGTGCTCGGCCAGCACAGGCATAATAGAGATTTCTTTAGTCCACCTGAAAACAGGGGATGAAATCACTTCTCGTGAGGAATTGTGACAACCTCTACAGAGTTAAAACTGTCATGATAGCCGTGCTCACGGTCCCGAGCATCGCATGGACCCTCACATGATTAGTGAGAATTGGTAGGGTTTGGTTGGTGATCACAGTGGGATACTGTGATTGGTTCTTATGTTGGTGCTACAGCTGGATAAGCTGTAGGAAGGATTGATCTATAGGCGCGATATCTTTCACTTAGTAAATAGGTGCTTAATAGGATGTGTGTCTCTATGATGTGCTTTTATGCAAAATAAACATATGCTGTCTTTTCTTGTTTACTGCCACTTGTCATATTTTTTCACACTTGCTAAGTACATTCCGTACTCAACCTTGCATTTATAAATGCTGCTCAGTAAAAGGAGAAGTCTAAGAGAATGTTGAAGACTCTGGAGCTGAAGTTTAGTCGAGCTACATCGGTCATCTGCCTGTGGAGCCCAAGACGTTTTATTTTGTTTTTCGCTGCTTTGGTTTGTAATAATTTATAAGACTTTTAGTCACTTTTATAATTGGTTAAACTTAGCTTATTCGAGACATTGTTCTGTTTTACCATTAATAAAGTCACTTTATGTGTGAAACTTGATTTCTGGGCACACATAAAGGGTCACTTGATTTTAGCTTTAAAACTGGGTGTGACAGAAGTGGTATCAGAGCCGTGTTGACCGTAGGATGCGAGCCTAGAATAGAATAGACGTCTAGGATCTTAATTTCAAAACTATGTGCCAAAAGTTTTGCAAAATTTCATTTTACTCTGCATCTTAAGTCTATTTACATTTTCTAATACATGCTCTTTTAAAATTATAGATGGCAAGAATAAGGTACACCGTAAGGAAGCAGACCAGACTAAGAGGAAGGCCACTAGGACCGTTGGCAAGAAGGCTTGCAAGGAGATCGACCCCAACCCCACTGCCAACGGTACTCGAAGATGTACCGGAAATCCAGCCGAGGTACAAAACCTGGGTGCTCAGCGACTCTGACGAAGAACAATCTTATGAGAAGGACGTCCACACAGTGTGCGAGTAGTTGGTGCAAACAACACCCCAAGAACCAGCAGCATCTCAGGAGCCGGTGGATCTAGAAGAATCCGAGCCAGAAGAGGAGCCAATGGAACTAGAAGGGTATGAGCCTGAGGAGGAACCGCAAGAGGAAGACTACATCAGGTCTCCGTCACCAAGGGTGCAAGAAGAACCAAAAGATAGAAGACCATGGCACCGCACGCTGGATAGCTTGGAGGAGTTGCCACAGAGCAACTAAGAGCATTGCTAGATGAGATTGACCTGGATACCGTGCTCTCATTCACTCACCAAGTCATTCTAAAGCCAGAACGGGATGAGTGGACGGTGGAATTGAGGATCTACGACGGCAACCAAGAGTACAATCGTCATCACACCCCAGTTCCCAGGATCAGTGAAGCACAAGCAGGTGCTGACGTCGCATGGGCTACAATCACGAGCCTGAGCCACAAACGCAAGGACGATCTGCAAAACTCGGAGTTTCGGCATTTTCCTTGCAGGGTACCAGGCACACGGAGGTTTATAGGGTTCGTGGAGAATGATCTGAGCCTTGCACCAAGTCGGGAGAGAAGCGACGAGTTGATGCTGGACTTGTGCAAGCGCTATCGGGCTGCCCTGGACGAGAATGCATATCTCTGCGAGAGGCTTGATGAAGCACTTGGTGAGCAAGAAGGACGTTGGACCAACGCTTCACCGTCGCCAAGTCCTCCACCACTGGTCACTATCTACCGGTTTCTACCCATGGGGACACAGCCACCGCAACGCTCGAATGGAGGAAGCCCGTAATAGGAGGTCCCTTACCTTAAGTTGTAATAGGGAACCCTAGTGTTAAGAGTCGATTAGAGTCGTTTAGTTCTTTAGTGGTGTGCTTTGTGGTGTGCTTGTGTGCTAGTTAGTGTGTGATGTGAGCTATGAAATGCCTTGGCACCTTGTTCATAGCCTCATCTTTCTTAGTTTGAATAAATCCTTGTTTACCGTGTCACTTTGATGCATATAGTTGGGATTCCTTATTTGTTATTCTTTTCGTCTATCTCAATCATCAATTGCAACTCTTCTCTCCATTACCCTAGATGGTTTACACCAGGCGCACTGCAACTGATCAAGGAGGTTCCTCCAGCCAAAACAACCAGAACCAGAGCAACCATAGCCCCTAGAACAATAACCAAGGTGGCAACAACAACAATAACAACGACATCAATGCCAATGAAATTGCTGGACCATTCACACAGATCATAGCTATGTAGACGCAGTTGATGCAGAACATGATACAAACTCTCACTCAGATGCAGCAGGATCAATGTGCAGCACCACAAGGTTAGGGCCAATACAAGGTGGGTGAGTTTCTGAGAACTAGGCCACCCTTCTGTCAAGCTAAAGATCCCTTGGAGGCCGATGATTGGCTTAAATCAATTGAGAAGAAGCTAGCCATAGTACAGTGCAACGACCGTGAGAAAGTACTCTACAACATCAGTTAGCTGGAGCTGCCGCAGACTGGTAGGATGCTTACTGTAGTGCTCATGCTAATGCTGCAGGCATCACCTGGAACAAATTCAAGACCAACTTCCGCTCTCACTATGTCCCAGCCGAGACCATCAGACTGAAGAAGGAGTTCCAGAACTTGAAGCAAGGTGGTATGTCAGTGAGCAAATACCTCAACAAGTTCACTCAGCTATCGAGGTATGCCCCCGAGGATGTGGACACCAATGAGAAGAAGCAAGAGCTGTTTCTTGATGGGCTAAACCATGATCTCCAGTACCAGCTTATGAGTAACGACTATATGAACTTTTAGAAGCTGGTAGACAAAGCATTTGTCCTTGAGAACAAGTGGGCAGAGATTGAACGTGAAGGCAAGAGGAAGATGTTATTCAATGGGCAGCCGTCCAATCCCAATGTCCGCCCCCGCATGATGTCGCCACAGGGGTCGATGTATCATCTTCTGTATACTGGGAAACCACCAATGCAAACTTTACGCCCTAACTTTCAGATGCAGATGCAAAAGCCAAACTTTTAGGCAACACGTCCTAATCCACCACAGGTGCCTCGTATCAGCCAGTACCTCGTCCTACAATACCAGCTCAGCAGAACACTAGCAAGCCAGTCACTGAAGCCAATGCAGTCAGTGGAGCTCGAAGAGCATGTTTCAAGTGTGGTATGTCAGGACACTATGCTAACAACTGTTCGAATAAAGCCGCTACACCACCTATGGGATCAGCTCAGAAGTCCAACCAAGAAAGTAACCAAGGCCAGTCCAACTACATCTATGGCAAGGTAAACTATGTGACCAGTGAAGAAGCTCAGCACGCTCCAGAAGTTGTGATGGGTACGTTCCTTGCAAACTCTAACCCTGCTACTGTTTTATTTGATTCTGGAGCATCACATTCATTCATAGCATCAAGTTTTGTGGCAAAGTATGAAATTCCCATGGTTATCATGAAAAATACTATGCTAGTAAGTTCTCTCGGAGGAGAATTGAGAACTAGACATTTATGTCTAGCAGTAGGTCTGCACATAAGGGGGGTAGAATTCTTGTCCAATCTCATTGTTCTGGAGTCAAGAGGGATAGATATAATCCTCGGAATGGACTGGTTGAAGAAGTACGACGGAATAATACAGTGTGCAAGAAGGGTAGTTCAGTTAACAAGTACCAATGGGATGAAGGTTGAGTTTGTAGTAGCCAGTACAACGGGACCAACGTGTGTACTCAACAAGATGGAGGGCAAAACCATTGAGAAAATACGAGTTGTCCGTGACTATCAAGATGTGTTCTCGGAGGAATTGCCAGGTATGCCACCTGACTGTGATATTGAATTTCTTATTGACCTAGTGCCTGGAACAGCACCTATATCTAAGAGGCCCTATAGGATGCCTGTTAATAAATTAGTAGAACTTAAAAAACAAATCATGGAGCTTCAAGAGAAGGGTTTCATTCACCCTAGCTCATCACCATGGGGAGCACCAGTACTCTTCGTGGAGAAGAAGGATGGAACTTAAAGGATGTGTATGGATTATAGATCCCTGAATGAGGTCACTATCAAGAACAAGTATCCCTTACCTAGGATTGAAGACCTATTCGATCAGATGAAGGGAGCATCAGTATTCTCGAAGATTGATTTAAGGTCAGGTTATCATCAACTAAAGATCAGAGAGTCAGATATACCCAAGACTACTTTTAAGACTAGATATGAGTTATATGAGTACACAGTCATGTCATTTGGATTAACAAATGCCCCTGCTTACTTCATGTATTTGATGAATAAGATGTTTATGGAGTACTTGGACAAGTTTGTGGTCATGTTCATCGACGACATCCTGGTATTCTCCAAGAATGAAACAGAACATGAGCAACACCTGAGGCTAGTTCTTGAGAAGCTCAGAGATAATATGTTATATGCAAAGTTCAGCAAGTGTGAGTTTTGGTTGGATCAAGTCTCGTTCCTGAGGCATATCATATCCGCAGGAGGAGTGGCAGTTGATCCAAGCAAGATCAAAGAGGTAGTGAATTGGATGCCACCAAAGAATGTGTCAGAGATTCGTAGTTTTTTTTGGATTGGCAGCATACTATCGCCGGTTCATAAAGGATTTCTCAAAGATAGCCAAGCCAATGACATGCTTGCTAGAGAAAGGAAAGGAGTTCGAATGGTCGAAGGAGTGCCAAACTAGTTTTAAGGAACTTAAGGAGAGATTGACATTAGCCCCAGTACTGATTCTGTCGGATATTACTAAGAAATTTGACATCTATTGTGATGCTTCACGTCAAGGTCTAGGATGTGTATTGATGCAAGAAGGTCAAGTTGTGTGCTATGCTTCGCGCTAACTGAGGGAACATGAGTTGAATTATCCTACTCACAATTTGGAGTTAGCCGCTGTGGTTCATGCTCTGAAAATATGGAGGCACTATCTCATTGGGCATCGGTGTGAAATATACATGGATCATAAGAGTCTAAAGTATGTCTTCACACAGATGGATCTGAACCGAAGGCAACATCAATGGTTAGAGTTGATCAAGGATTATAACGTTGGAATCAACTATCACCCAAAAAAGGCTAATATGGTTGCAGATGCATTAAGTCAGAAGCGACACTGTAATATGGTAGTAGCCAGTGAGATACCACAAAAATTGAGTAAGAAATTTGAAAAGCTCAACCTTAGAATAGTGAATGCTATAGAAACAGTAACCATGGAGGTTGAATCAACCTTGGAGGAGGAGATTCGTAAAGGCCAACTAGAGGATGAAAAGATCAACGAGATTAAGCAGCTCATCTAAGAGAATAAGACGAGTGATTTCACTTTGGATGACAGAGGTACTTTATGGTTAGGCAAGAGAATTTGTGTACCTAATCAGAAGCCACTCTGTGACATGATTCTAAGAGAGGCTCATGATTCAGCATATTCCATACATCCAGGTAGCACTAAAATGTACCAAGATCTGAAAACTAGGTATTGGTGGTATGGTATGAAAAGAGATATTGCAGAGTATGTAGCATTATGTGATACTTGTCAGAGGGTAAAGGCAGAACATCAGAAGCCTGCTGAATTACTGCAGCCATTAAAGATTCCAGAATGGAAGTGGAAAGAAATCGGAATGAATTTCATAGTCGGTTTGCCTCGCACTCAAGCCGGATATGACTCTATATTGGTCATTGTAGATCGATTGACTAAGATTGCTCACTTTATTCCAGTTAAAACAACCTACACTAGGGCAAAGTTAGCAGAGTTGTATATGGTAAAGATTGTTTGTTTGCATGGAGTGCCAAAGAAGATAGTATCTGATAGAGGTACACAGTTCACCTCGAAGTTTTGGGAGAAGCTACATGAGTCTATGGATACTAAGTTAAATTTCAGCTCGGCCTTTCACTCACAAACAGACGGACAGACTGAAAGGACCAATCAGGTATTAGAGGATATGTTACGTACCTGTGCTCTAAAGTATGGTAAGAGCTGGGACAAGAGTCTTCCTTATGCAGAATTATCATATAGCAACAGTTATCTAACCAGCCTACAGATGTCACCATTTGAAGCACTCTATGGACAACAGTGTAGAACACCGTTATTTTGGATTGAGACTGGGGAAAGTCAAGTGTTCGAGCCAGAGATGCTAAAAGAGGCAGAGAAACAGGTGCAACTCATACGGTAAAATCTGAAAGTTGCTCAATCAAGACAGAAGAGTTATGCGGACAATAAAAGAGATCTAGCTTTTGAGGTTGGAGACTTTGTGTATCTTAAGGTTTCCCCAATAAGAGGTCTTCGCAGATTCAAGGTTAAAGAGAAGTTAGCACCAAAGTACATTGGACTATTTAAGGTTTTGAACCAAAAAAGAGAAGTTGCATATCAATTAGAGTTACCATCGCAGTTATCAGATGTGCATGATGTGTTCCACGTGTCACAACTGAAGAAGTGCTTAAGAATCCCGAAAGAGCAGCTTTCGATTGAGGAATTGAAATCTAAGTGGTGATCTGTCATATTCGAAACGACCTATCAAGGTCTTAGAAACTGCCGAACGTGTGACTCGAAGTAAAGTTATAAAGATGTGCAAAATTCAGTGGAGTCACCATTCTCAGGATGAAGCCACTTGGGAATATGAAGATGAGCTCAGAGCAGAATATCCCATCCCTTCTGAATCTCGAGGGCGAGATTCATTTTACGGGGGGTAGGTTTGTAACGTACTAAAATTCTATATTTTAAAATTTTAAAATTTCAAAATTCTAAATGCATTTTCCCCAATTTAGAGTAGAAGAAAAATTCTTTTCTAAATAAAATGCTAGGAATTGCATTGCATAGCATTTCATTTCATTTTCATCCAAATCAAAAGTTGCAATGGAATTTTTGCAATTATATAAAGTATAGAAATAGAAATAAAAAAAAGAAAAAAAAGAAAATTCCTAATCCTTCCTCGAGCTCTCTCTCTCTCTCTCTCCCCCCCTCCTCTCCCTCCTTCCCTCTCCTTCCCTCCCCGCAGCCCTCTCCTCCCCGCGGCCCACCCTCCAGCAAGCTCACCTCGCACCCCTCCTTTCCTCTCCCCAAACCCGAGCCTGACCACCCCGCCGTGTGAAGCCGCCCTGGCCCTCCGCCACCCCGCGTCGAGTTTCCACTAGCCGCACCGCCCCCGCCACGGTTGATCCTGCCAAAAACCATCCACCGTCGCCGTCGCCCGACGTCACAGGAGGCCCGCGACCGTAGCTCGCCGCCGCGACCCTACTTTCGGTCGTCCCCGCCCGCGCGCAGCCCCGTGGTGAGTCCCCCTCGTTCCCCTCCCCGTTTTACACCTAATCCCGTCGAGTGCCATGCACCGGAGCCCCCTCTGACGAAGCTTCGACCGGAGCGCCAATGATGCCACCGCGCCGGCCAGGCTGCCCGAGCACCGAAGCCCCGAGCCGTCCGATCTAAATCGAACGGATCACTGGAGATCCACCCCCACCTTTAAACTTTGACCACCCGATCCACATCCGTAGGCCCAGATCAAGCCACGTCACCCCAATTACCTCATCCAGTGGATCTAACTCCGACGTACCAGATTAAGCCACGTCATCTAAATTATCAGATCCATTCAAATTGAAATCGAAGGCATAGATTAAACCATGTTTTTCGAATAAAAATAAATCAAATCTTTATTGCATCAGCATGACGTCAGCAAAGCTAGTTAATTAAAATAAATTAGGAAATTAATTTAATTAACTTCAGATTAATCTGATAATTAATAAATAAAATAACAAAATAATTAATAATGTGTTTAGTTTGAAAAATAAATTTAATAATTAGTTAATAATTAATTTAATAATAATATTAATTAATTAATTAATTTAATAATTAATTTAATTATAATTAATCATAACAATTTTGTAGAAAAGCCCCTATACTTATTTTTAATTATAAATTAGTCCCTGCCTAATGACAATTTTACATTTAATCCCCTAAACTTTTCTAAAATTACATTTTAGTCGTCAAATAATTTTGTAAATTCTAGATAGGTCCCCAGTATTTAATTATTAATTACAGATTAGTCTTTGAACCTTATAAATGCTATAACTTTTAAACCGTAACTCCGATTTCAGCAAATAATATACCAAAACGATCGTATCAAAATTACCTATGCATTCATGACATAATCATACGGATCTCGGTCTGTTTTGTTGCATTTGATTGACTATTTGTGCTCTCGTGCATTAGGCGACTTCGTCTCGGACCCGCAATACGAGGATTTCCAACAGCAGGAGTTTGAAGCAGTCGAATACTCTTTCCAAGACCAGCAAGGCAAGTGTCCTTGACCATTTTGTGTCTATTTTACAAAACCTCTATCTTATAGATTACATGCTAGAGTCAAATTGAATGCGCACCTATTATTAGAAATTCACCTAGTCTCGGGTAGCTTGCTGTTGTCGGGATGGGTGATATTAATTTGACTTATTATCATACTTGCTTCACGAGGATTAATAGGTTATTTAATAGCAACCTGGAGATTAGTGATTTGGGTGATATAGTTGGTGTAAGGCTGTGTGCGGGGTTACCGAGCACTGTCTCTTGGTATGTTATCTTCTCAAATCTAAAGACCGGTTCGTGGATCGACCACTCATATATTACCGTACAACCATGAGCCAAGAATGGGCGCGGCCTGGCATAGTAAGTGGTGGAGACTAGTTCTGTGTATGTCAATCGGTGGAGCGGGGAAAGTGAGTTACACCTGGATTCGTCTGGAGAGAGATGTGTAAGGAAATGAGGGTTACTCCTAGGAACCATCTGGCACAGGAGGGGGGCTTTTTCAAGGTTGCGGTTAGTGCCTTATTAGGTGAAACCTCAGTGGGCATGTACAAGCTGGAGGACGCCATAGAAAAGTTTTGAAGTGATCTCTTAACCCTCACACCAAAAGAAGTGTGCGAGTGCTCGGTCAGCACAAGCATAATGTTGATTGTTTTAGTCCACCTGGAAATAGGGAATGAAATCACTTCTCGTGAGAAATTGTGTACAACTTCTGCAGAGTTAAAACTGTCATGACAGCCGTGTTCACAGTCACAAGCATTGCATGGACCCTCACATGATTAGTGAGAATTGGTAGGGTTTGGTTGGTGATCACAGTAAGATACTGTGATTGGTTCTTATATTGGTGCTACAGCTGAGGAAGCTGTAAGAAGGATTGATCTATAGGCGCGATGTCTTTCACTTAGTAAATAGGTGCTTAATAGGATGTGTGTCTCTATAATGTGCTTTTATAGAAACTAAACCTATGTTGCCTTTTCTTGTTTACTGCCACATGTCATATTTTTCCATACTTGCTGAGTACTTTCCGTACTCAACCTTGCCTTTATAAATGCTGCTCAGTAGAAGGAGAAGTCTAGAAGAACATTGAAGACCTTAGAGTTGAAGTCTAGGTGAGCTACTTCAGTCATCTGCCTGTGGAGCCCAAAACACTTTATTTTGTTTTCCGCTGCTTTGGTTTGTAATAATTTATAAGACTCTTAGTCACTTTTATCATAGGTTAAACTTTGCTTATTCGAGACATTGTTTTGTTTTACCATTAATGAAGTCACTTTGTGTGTGAAACTTGATTCTTAGCCACACATAAAGAGTCATTTGATTTTAGCCTTAAAACCGAGTGTGACACTTCCTCCTCTCTTGTCTAGGTCTTCCAATAGTAACCATGTCTCTCCAAATCTTCTCTCTGCCGCCCCCCTCGAAACCCCGCTCCCTACTGTTCTCCCGGTGAGGAATAATGGAAGCGGCATTGTACCCCTTGGTCCTTCCCAATGCAGTGCTTCATTTACGTCCACTGTACCTCCATCTCGAAAGTCTTACCTGGCCACCTTGCTTAAACCCTCACGCAATGCCTCAGCTGCAAAGCCTCGCACCACCACCATTTTCCCTCGTGCTGGCTGCTTTCGTTGCCTCGCCTCTGACCACCTAGTTGCCGACTGCCGCGACCCCGTTCACTGCCGGAACTGCAGAGACTCAGGCCACCGCAGCTTCCATTGCAAGATGCCGGTCCATCGCGTTCACACCCCACACCCCCACTTCGCCTCGCCTGTAGTGCTTCCTCGCCGTTCCACCTCGCCCCACTCCCCAGCTGCCCCACCACCCTCGCCGTCCTCAGACTGCAGCTCTCTCGACTCCTTGCACCTCAATGAGCTGTTCTCTGACTTGCCCAGCGTCGCCTCTGAGCCCCACCCTGCCCACGGCATCTTGGGTGCGTTCCCTGTTGAGGGCTCTAGGCCTGGCATCCTTGGCTCTGCACCTCTCCGCCCAGTGTGCACTCGCTCCACGTCCCTGATTTTCCATGACATTCACCTCCACTCTGTCGGCGATTGCTGTCCCAATCCGCCTGTTGTTACCGGACGCTCTCCTCCACCTTCCCCGCTGCCCCTCGCCGCACCTCTGGCTTTTTAGACATAACAACCCTGCTGCTCCGTATCTACTCCTTCGGTGGTTCCTAAGGCGACAAGACGGCGCAACGGGACACCACAGTAGCAGCACAGGCGACGACGTGTGACAGGCGACGTGCGCAGTGTGGTAGTGGACACCAAAGTCAAAAGGTGTATAGTAGTGTACAGTAGAGTAGTTGGTAGTTGTAGAAATTTACTGCTGCGCTTGCGGCGCGTGTATAAAACCCGAAGGCTTTCCTCCATGTAAAAAAGAATGAGGAACAATAGAAGCAAATAACAAGGCATTTCACTCGGCCACTTCGCGTGTGCTTCCCCGTTGCACTGTTCATCCTCACCCCACAGTGGTCGGGAGTGAGTTCATAGGGGTCGGCCAGGGGTCAACAAGGTGTGTGCTGCACATGCAAGATCATTGAGGAACCAACAAGTGCTATCTGAGCTTGGTTGAGCACCAGTAGCGATGGCAGGCACACCGAAGACTTCTCGAGTGGGTTCACTGGTGCGGACGCCTGAGCACTCTTTTGAGCGCCGTGGCCGCGAAGAGCGGCGCGGCAGAAGAGACCGCTCCGGGTCGCGCACGGTCGTCGTTCACAAGACTGTGAGAAAGTTCGACGGCGCCAACATCTACCCTACGCTTACAAGCACGAACTACTCCGACTGGGCGGTGTTGATGAAAGTGATGCTCCAGGTGCGTGGCTTGTGGGTCGCCGTTGAGTCTGGGACCGACGACGACATGAAGGACAAGCTGGCGCTGGAGGTGATTCTCCACGCGGTGACGCCAGATCTCATCTCCACTTTGGGGAGAGCGAAGATGGCGGCGGAGGCATGGAAGAAACTCTCATTGATGCACGTAGGCTCGGACCGAGCGAAGAAGGCGAAGGCGCAGCTACTCCGGAAGGAGTATGAGAACATCACGTTCCGTGACGGCGAGTCCGTGGAGGATTTCGCACTGCGTCTCACCTTGCTGGTGGCGGAGCGAGCGGCACTCGGTGACGAGATCACTGAGCAACAAGTTATTGAGAAGTACCTGTGGGTTGTGCCGGTGAAGTACGAGTAGATTGCTCTCTCGATTGAGACTCTGCTCGACCTCTCGGAGCTCATGTTGGAAGACGTGACCGGGAGGTTGAAGGCGGTCGAAGACCGCGCCGCGGTAGCAACGCCGGCAAGTACTAGCAGCAGGCTGCTGCTGACGGAGGAAGAATAGAGGGCGCGCTGTAGAGAGCAGGCGGGCAGCTCGTCCACCTCCGGTCGGAGCGGGCGTGATAGAGACAAGCCAAGGAGTGGCAAACCCTCCCCATGCGCCGACGACGAGTGCCACAACTGTGGCAAAAAGGGGCACTAGGCACGTGATTGCTGTGCGCCCAAGCGTCGTGACCGTGGGAGTCAGAGCGCTCCCGCCAGGGAGGAGGGTGAAAGGAGAAGGCCCACCTGGCGGAAGAAGGCGAGCAGGAGTCGCCTTTGCTACTGGCGCAGCTTTGTGCTCTCGAAGTCATCCTTGACGACAGAGAGCATCCGGAACTTGAGGTGGACGAGGTCCGGCTCATGTTCACCTAGGAAGGGAGGAAGAAGCCGTCGAGGGTGTTTGGTACCTCGATTCAGGGGCTAGCAGCTACATGACGGGCAATAAGACGGCCTTCACAGAACTTGACTCCGCCATCTCGAGGGCGGTCAAGTTCGGGGACGGGTTGGTGGTGAAGATTGAGGGACAAGGCACGGTGGTGTTCAGGGGTCGGAATGGCGAGCACCGCGCGTTGACCGGAGTCTACTCCATCCCATGTCTGAGGACCAACATTGTGAGCCTCGGACAGCTAGACGAGCGAGGGTGCCAGATATTGCTCGAAGACGGAGTCCTCCGCGTCAGAGACCGAGAGCGGTAGTTGCTGCTTAAGGTGAAGCGCGGGAGGAACCATCTCTACACCACCAAGCTCCAAGTGACACAGCCGGTGTGCTTGGCGGCGAGGCTTGGTGACTTTGCGTGGCCGTGGCATGGGCGGTTTGGCCACATCAGCTTCGATGCGCTGGCAAGGCTAGCTCGGCATGATATGGTGCAAGGCCTTCCCACGATTGAGCATGTCGAAGAACTGTGTGACAGTTGCCTCGCCGGGAAGCAGCGGAGACAGTCATTTCCGTGCAAGGCGACATACCGTGCCGAGGGTCTTCTGGACCTCGTGCACGGCGACATGTGCGGGCCAATCACCCCGCCGACGCATGGGGGGCGGTGCTACTTCCTTCTACTGGTGGATGATTGCAGTCGGTACATGTGGTTACGACTGCTCACCACCAAAGACGAGGCTCCCAGAGCCATCGTAGAGTTCCAGGCGCGGGTTGAAACCGAGACGGGTCAAAAACTGCGTGTGCTAAGGACTGACCAGGGTGGAGAGTTCACCTCGGTGGATTTTGGTCGGTACTGCGCCAAGAAGGGCGTGGAGCGGCACCTCACGGCACCATACTCGCCGCAGCAGAATGGTGTCGTGGAGAGACGGAACCAGACCATCGTCGGCATGGCCAGAAGCATGTTGAAGGCTAAGGATATGCCGGCGGCGTTCTGGGGTGAGGCGGTGAGCACGGCGGTGTTCATCCTCAACCGCTCGCCGACCAAAGCTGTAGCCGGGAAGACCCCCTTCGAGGCTTGGCACGAGAGAAAGCTAGACGTGTCCTTCCTCAGGACATTCGACTGCGTGGCGCACAAGAAGACGGTGAAGCCACACCTCGACAAGCTGGAGGATAGGCACCAAGATGGTGTTCCTTGGCTACGAAGCCGGGAGCAAGGCGTATCGCCTATATGACCCTATCGGGAAGAGGGTGCATATCTCTCGAGATGTTGTTTTCGATGAGGCGGCAAACTGAAACTGGTCGAGGACCAGTGCCGACGAAGGGGAGGTAGGCTCACGGAGCTCCTTCTCCTTCGAACACTCCTCGAAGATAGAGGAGGTGGGCTCAGCTTCAGGGGAGTTGAGCGTGGCGATGCCAGAGGTCGGCGCGAACTAGGGTCGATAGAGCCAGAGGGCTCGAACGGTCGGGGTCGGCACGATTCTGGATTGGCCGCACCGCCCGACTCAGAGTTAACAGAGCAAGGCCCGAACTCCAGAGGCCGGCGCAGTAAGCGACCTGACGGTCGGGGCGACCAAGGATGGAGGTCATTGAGTCGAGAGGACTCTGACTCCAATGGTCGGTGCGATCAAAGGTCGGGCAGTCGACGCGACCAAAGGTCGAACGGTCGGCGCGACTCAGCAGCGACTAAGGGTCAGATGCCGAGGCTAGAGGTTGGCGGAGCCCGAGATCAGCAAGTCAGGAGGACTTGGATTCGGTTGGGCAGAGCGGGTCCAGGTCGGGTAGTCGGCGCGATCAGAGGTCGGGCGGTCGGCGCAGCGACAGTCGGCAAGACCAAAGGTTGGGCGGTCAACGCAGCGGAAGTCGGCGCCATCAAGGGACGAGCGGTCGGCTCCAGCGTGACTCGAGGCCCGAGGGCTAGGGTCAACGTGGAGGCTCGGGGTCTGAAGGTCGGCAGAGCGACTCAGACGCCGCGAGCATAGGAAGCTCAGGGTCTTCGTGGTCGGGGAGGTCGACAGCGAGACCGAGGTTCGTGTCACCACCTCCCGACCGCTCTCTCGAGCTTGATGTGAAGCAGGACGAAGGGCCGCTGAGGTATCAGTCGATCAATAATTTGATCATCGACCCTCAACACCTGGGGTCGAGGACTCAGGTGGAACGCAGCGCACAGCAACTGCTGACGGTGACTGTCGAGGAACCAAGCACGTTCGCAGATGCCGAACGCAACCCACGCTGGTGGAAGGCTATGGCAGAGGAGATGCGCTCAATTGAAGAGAACCGCACTTGGGAGCTAGTGGATCCGCCGACCCGATGTCGGCCGATCAGGCTCAAGTGGGTCTTCAAGGTGAAGCGCGATGCCAATGGGAAGCTGGTGAAGCACAAAGCGAGGCTGGTTGCCGAGGGGTACGTGCAGCAAGCAGGAGTGGACTTCGACGAAGTATTCGCGCTGGTTGCGCGGATGGAGTCGGTCCGACTCATGCGGGCGTTAGCGGCGGAGAAAGGCTGGTAGGTCTATCACATGGACGTGAAGTCAGCATTCCTCAACGGAGAGCTAGCCGAGGAGGTGTTCGTAGAACAACCGCCGAGTTTCGTTGAGAAGGGTGAAGAGTACAAGGTGCTCCGGCTGCGGAAGGCACTGTACGGGCTCCGACAGGTTCCGCGAGCGTGGAACACCAAGCTGGACGCAAGCTTGAATAAGCTTGGCTTCACCAGGTGTGTGGATGAGCATGAACTCTATACACGACGCTCTAGGTCGAGCACGCTGATCGTCGGAGTCTACGTCGACGATCTTATCATCACCGGTGCCAAGGAGGACATCGAGACGTTCCAGCAAGAGATGACGTCTCTGTTCAGGATGAGCGACCTGGGGTTGCTATCCTACGGACATCGTGGTGATGCAGGAGGGAGAAGTAATCAAGCTCTCCCAGTCCGCCTACGCGGCGAAGCTCTTGGAGAGGGCAGGCCTCTTAGAGTGCAAGGCAGCACAAACGCCGATGGAGGATCGGCTGAAGCTGTCGAAGAGGAGCACAGCGCCGACCGTTGATGCATTCTGGTACCGAAGCATCGTCGGTGGGCTGCGCTACCTGGTGAACACACGGCCAGACATTGCGTTCGCCGTGGGGTTCGCAAGTCGTTTCATGCAAGATCCGAGGGAGAATCATCTCGCCGCTGTCAAGAGAATCCTACGCTACGTCGCAGGGACGCAAGGCTATGGAGTCTAGTACAGCAGGACCGGCAAAGGTTCACTGAAGCTGACCGGGTTCAGCGACAGTGATATGAAAGGCGACACCGACGACCGAAAGAGCACAACCGGCATCGTGTTCTACCTGGGGCACAACCCCATCAGCTGGCAGGCCCAAAAGCAGCGAATAGTAGCTCTCTCGAAGTGCGAGGCAGAGTACATCGCTGTGGCAACAGCTGCATGTCAGGGTGTGTGGCTCCATCGGCTGCTGTGCGAGCTCTCAGGAGAGGAGCTGAAAGCGCTGACACTGATGGTGGACAACAAGTCCGCCATCGCCCTGTGCAGGAACCCTATCCTTCACGACCGCAGCAAGCACATTGACGTGAAGTATCACTTCATCCGTGCCTGCGTCGAGGAAGGACGGATCGTTCTCGAGTTCGTCGAAACCGGTCGACAACTCGCGGACCCACTCAGCAAGTCACTTGGGCGCGTCCGATTCCTGGAGGCTCGGTCTCGGGTCGACGTGATCAAGGTGACTTAGGAGCAGCATGGTTAGGAGAGATTGTTAGACATAACAACCCTGCTGCTTCGTATTTACTCTTTCGGCGGTTCCTAAAGTGACAAGACGGCGCGACGGGACACCACAGTAGTAGCACAGGCGACGACGTGTGACAGGCGACGTGCGCAGTGTGGCAGTGGACGCCGAAGTCAAAAGGTGTACAGTAGAGTAGTTGGTAGTTGTAGAAATTTACTGCTGCGCTTGCGGCGCGTGTATAAAACCCAAAGGCTTTCTTTCATGTAAAAAAGAATGAGGAACAATAGAAGCAAATAACGAGGCATTTCACTCAGCCACTTCGCGTGTGCTTTGTCTTTGTGCTTCCCCGTTGCGCACTGTTTATCTTCACGTCACAGCGGTCGGGAGTGAGTTCATAGGGGTCGGCTAGGGGTCGGCAAAGTGTGTGCTGCAGGTGCAAGATCATTGAGGGACTAATATGGCTGCCACTTTTGCTCCCCCTGAAGGTGGCAGCCATCTGGCCTTGGACTTGCCGGCCCACTCTCCCGGCGCGGAGCTCGCAGATTGGTGGGAGGTCTGGGTCCCTATGGGTCTAGAGGAGGAGAGCTATGCTTTTGTCTCCCTCCTACCCGCAGTTGCCAATCTCGCGCCTTTCATCTGGGATGCGCTCTACACTGAGCTGGACCACCTCCGAGTTGAGCTTCTCCCATCCTCTCAGGGAGCTATGCTTCTTCGTTTCCCCTCTGTCGAAGGGAGACAGCCATGCAGAGGAGCCCCTTTCTCTCATGGCCACACTGTCCAGCTGGTGCGCTCCGAAGAGACAGACAACCGTTTTCATCGTCCTTCGAACTGGCTTGGATACTTGTCCCTGCAGGACTTTCCTATTGAGCACTGGTTCCCTTCTCACTTCGTTGCTGCCCTCCGCTGTGTCGGTACCATGCTCAAAATTGATGGGTAAATTTGATACATGCAATTATAATTTTGCAAACTTTGAAATATATCATTGATGTGTCAATAACAGATGAGACTCTGCAAGTGAATAACACGTAGATCCGAATGACATATTTTAAATTTCACAAAATTATAATGACATGTATCAAATTAATCCAAAATTTTGATCCATCCTGCATCTGGTTTTGACTTCTTATCCTTGCGGGTGGTGGTCGAACTAGAAGACGACAACGCGCAGGACATCCCATCCTCCATTTGGATTAGGAACCCTGGTGGCGAAGGTTGCATTGTTCGGTGCGCCGTCCTCCGCATCTGGCCAAGTGCGGCGCAATTCAACTTCCAAGGCCAGTACATGCCCTTCTTCGCGCCTCCGCCTCCGCCTCCCCCAGCCTCACCAGCACCTGCCCTGCCCCCGCCTTCACACCCGCCTCTTAACCCCAACGTCATGCCCACCTCAGCACCGCCGCAGCATCCGCCATGCTCACTTCTGCACCACCTTGACATCCTCGACCACATTGCAGCCTACCCTCTGCCTCGTCTCCCACCGCTACCCATTATCATCACCCTACCCTCCAATGACCCCAAACCTACCCCACCAGCACCATTTCTCCTAACATGGCACCCAGTCTCCACCGCTTTTCTCCAATGCCACCGCCCACACCACCGCCTGCCCCCTCTCCTGAACCTGCTTTACCGCCGCCACCACCCTTTGCTCGGCGTCGCAACAGGGCTCCTGCTCGCCTACCGCCCAAGCGTCGAAGTGACCGCTTGGCGGCCAAAGAGAAGGACGTCTTCGTGGACATGACCTCTCGAGCTGTGCAGCTGACTGCCCTGAAAAATGAGCTGGACAGCTGCTCCTCTGACTTCCAGCTCGTGGTCGTCAAGAACGGTTTGTTGAAGCAAACCAGGCAGCTGATCTCTGCTCGCAACCTCTGCAAACTCGCTGCTGCAGCAGGTCTCAGGGATGGCTGCCGTCAGGACCTGGATCAGGTGCTTGATACGCAGGGATGAAGATTTTCTTTATTCCTTTACTTCGGACTGCCTTGCTCTCTGATAGCAGTCTTCCCTTCTGTTCTCCAGGTGTTGCTTGGTTTTCAATGGATGCTAGTGTCAAAACTATTAATCTTGTCTCTTGGAATGTGCGGGGTCTTGGTGAGCTTGACAAATGTAATCTTGTCCGTGACACTATTGCCTCTTCTCTCCCTTCTATCATTTGTCTTCAAGAAACGAAACTTGAGCACACTGATCGCTTTAAAGCTGCGAACTTTCTCCCACCTGTTTTCAAAAACTTCCTTTGCGTTGACGCGAACGGTTCCCGTGGCGGTATTCTCACTGCATGGGACCCCCGTGCGTTCTCCCTCTCCTCCTTCATCCAGCGTCGCTGCTCTTAACGACTGTCCTTTCCTCCACCATCACTGATCTCTCCTTTTTCTGTCACTAACGTCTATGCCCCCCTCTAACCACCGTGAACCCACTGAATTCCTTGAGTCTCTTGATGAACTCGCTTCTGGAATTCAGGGCGCCTGGCTGCTAGTTGGTGACTTTAACCTCCTACGTGACGCCTGTGACAAAAACACTGAGCCTTTCAATATTTCCTTGGCGCATGCCTTCAACCAATCTATAAACTCTCTTCAGCTCCTTGAAATCCTGCTCTTAGATCGCCTGGTCGAACAAGCGAGCTGCTACTGCCTTAGCTCGCCTTGATCGATTGTTCTTCAACCTCAATATGAGCTCTCTATTCCCAAACTCTACTCTCACCTCCTTGGTTTCCGCCACTTCAGATCACACCCCGCTTCTAGACACTATCTCCACCAATATTCCCAAACCCAACACTTTTCGCTTTGAAAACTCATGGCTTCACCACCATGATTTCCTTCCAACTGATCTCCCGCCCTGGTACTCTGCTCCCCACCGTGGCGATGCTGCTGGTCATCTTGCTGGTAGCCTCAAGGCGATGAGGTGTGCTGCTAAACTGTGACGCAGAAAACTTCATTCTCCCCCAGCCCTCATACACAACTGCTAGTTTCTCATCCACTTGTTTAATGTGCTCGAAGAATCTCGTGCCCTTTCTGCAGGTGAACGCCTTGTCCGTGAGGCAAGCACCAACTGCCTTGCGCTCACCATTCGTGAGCGTGCGGCATATTGGAAACAATGAAGCAAGGTCAGAGCCATTAAGGAAGCCGACGCCAACACTGCTTTCCACCATGCCAATGCAAGCCAGAACCTTCGCCGGAATCAGATCAAAACGATCGAAGTTGATGGAGTTCCTGTCACTGCTCATGGTGCTAAAACCCAAGCCCTTACTCAGCACTTCGCTGGGATCATGGGCACGAAGGACACAACACAGTGGCACTTCAATCTGCAGTCTACATATCCGGACCCCTGCCTTCTGGACACAGAAGCCCTGATCCGTTCACCTCTGCTGAAGCTCTCTCGGCTTTGCGTGCGATGAACAGGCACAGCGCGCCAGGGCCAGACGGGTTCGGCCCAAGCTTCTATCAGGCTAGTTGGGCTACAGTCGAACCTCGTGTTATGAGTTTCATTCAAGAGTTCTACAACGGCTCTGCAGATTTGGACCGCCTGAATAGAGCGTACATGGTTCTACTTCCCAAGAAGTCAGAGGCCTGCACTGTGAGCTCCTTCCGTCCTATCTGCCTCCAGAACTGCCCGCTGAAAATAATCTCCAAGATGCTCACTATGCGCCTGCAACGTCAGATAGTAAAGCTAATTGGCGTTGATCAAACAGGCTTTATTAGAGGTCGTTCTATTTCGGAGAACTTTATCTATGGCATGGAGTTCATAAGAGGAAAGTGCCTACACTTGTACTTAAGCTGGACTTCGCAAATGCGTTTGATTCAGTTGATTGGACCAGTCTCATGCTAATCCTTTCTGCTCGTAGTTTCCCTCCCCGTTGGATCAACTGGATCTCCAATATCCTCAACACTTCTCGATCTGCTGTGATTGTAAATGGATGTCCGGGACCGTGGTTCAACTGTCAGAAAGGCCTAAGACAGGGTGACCCGTTATCCCCTTATCTCTTCCTCATTGTTGCTGATGTGCTGCAGATAATGATTAAGCGTGATGGTAGTGTGCGCCATCCGATCGACAGAACCAGTTGTGCCCTGTGCTGCAATACGCTGATGACACCTTGATCCTGCTTCGTGCCAACGTTGCAGATGTGCAGCGACTGAAAGCGCTTCTGGACACCTTCTCTGCAGCGACAGGTCTTCATATAAACTTGGGCAAGAGTACAGTGGTCCCAATGCACGTACCACCGGATGATTTGCAAGCTCTGATCTCGCCCATCGGCTGCCAGCTTGACACTTTCCCCCAAACATATCTTGGTTTGCCCCTCTCCAACCTGAAGCTCAACCTGGCTGCTTTCGCCCCTCTGATCAGCAAAACTGACAAGTATCTAGCCGGCTGGAGGGCATCACTTCTCAACCCATGGGACGGGTTGTCCTGGTCAATTCAGTGTTGGATGCCTTACCTACTTATGCTATGTCTGCCATTGCTTTGCCGCAGGGAGTGATCGACTCAATTGATGCTAGACGGCGCGCTTTCCTCTGGTCGGGAGAAGATAAAACCAGTGGAGCGCTCTGCCTGGTAGTCTGGAGCCAATGTTGCAAACCTCGTGATCAAGGTGGGCTTGGTATTCGGCATCTCTCCACTCAGAACCAATGTTTGCTCCTCAAACTTCTTCACCGAATTCATCAGCCGGGTGACTCTGCTTGGGCAGCTTGGATCAGAGAGCGTGTTAACCTGATCAGCATGTCCGGAGACGTTGCCGGTGCTCACTGGATATCACTCCAGGCGCTGGTTCCCGCCTACAGAGCCCTCTCAACAGTGACAGTTCAAGATGGCCGCTCCACCTCCTTGTGGGATGATGCCTGGCTGTCGTCTGGACGTCTCACTGAGGTCTTCCCGGCCCTGCACAGTCACAGTACAGCACCGCGCCTTTCTATTCGAGAGGTCCTTACCAGTGGCATTCGCGCTCACCTAGCTCCTCGGCTCACTGCGACTGCAATGGCTGAACTTAATGAACTGGAAACTCTCCTCCAGGACATGGAATTATCTCTAGGCGATGATGAGCGGCATAGTCCTTTCTTCGACAACACTGGCTCTCTGCAATCTGCACCTCTATACCGAGTGCTCATGTCAGAAGAAGGCACATGTGACTTCTACAAGTTTGTTTGGCAGAACTGCGCCCCTCCCCGAGTTCGCTTCTTTGCTTGGCTTCTGGTCCAGGAATGGAACAGTGCAAGGCCAACCTGCACCGCAAGAACATTCTCACGGAAGCGGTGTGCGATATCTTTTCTGAAGCAGATGAAACTCCACAACACCTAATTCTGGAATGCCGCTTCGCACGCTCCTTCTGGTCGGCTATTGGTGTCGCCCTGACTGACTCAGCGAGAATTTCTGCACTTTGGGACATTCAAGCCCCCACCAGTACTCCAGCTCTCCATCGTGATTGCTTCATAATCTTGTGTTGTTGGCCATTGTGGAAACACCGGCATGATGTTGTCTTTAGGGAACTAGAACCGTCGCTACCCCCTCTGTTGTTCAGCTGTAAAGAGGCTGCCATGTTGTGGCGCCATAGGATGCCAATCTCTGACCGGTTTGTGGTCGACGA
>BCLG01000330.1:160698-186298 GCA_001602295.1 Zoysia matrella
GAGTATTTTCTCAACCAAAATTCAACAGAAAGATTAAAGTTTCAGGTCAGCTGTCCACAAATGAGACATAAGCTGCCAGGTTCGTGACGCTAGAGCTGATGCCCAAGTTCTAGATTATAAATCACATAAAGAGTTTTTGCTTCCAAATTCGAAACTTTGAGGCCAGATCTAGTTTGCAATGACTACAGAAGCACCTAATGTCTTTTTCCTCTTCACTCATTGCCTCGTCAAGTCATGGAGATGTAAGTTCTAAAAAAAGTCATGGAGATATAAAGGAAGTGAAATGAGACCTAACACAAAATGCATATGTTTTACATGAAAAAATATCTTTTAATTGCAAAAGGTTTCTCTACGTAGGACCCTCTTCCAGGCAGATAAGTCTTTGTGCCTCCTGTACCGATCTCTGAATCGGTAGTTGATACGCACATAAAAAACAAAGTAATATTATTACACCTATTCGACGACTACTAGCAAATCACAGGCAACACACGAGCGAAGAGCGAGACTTCTAATCTTTATAGTCGGCGTCGTTCTCATCATCTTCGTCCTCTGAACAACAATAGTAAGGGATGGGATGAGTACAAAAGTACTCAGCAAGCCATAACGGTATGGAGGGGTAATGTATGCGAAGAACAAAGCAAGGAAAAGCTTAAGGTTTATGTTTTGTGAAAAGCAAGTTTTTATGTCGAGGCTTCTTAATGGAAAGGTTTATAAAACAGGATGGAAAACAATTTTTATCATCTTTTAGTAGGGTGAACTTGAGGAAGTTTTCACTCCTTCCAACAGTTCCCAAGTTCTAGAAGGGCACTAGCACATATTCTTATAGGCCCTAGGCACAAAGCCAACACATTCTAAAACACGAACATCTACACCCACTCACACATCAAAGATAATATAAAAAACTAATCATAAGGTACCCGAACAAGTAGCATGCCAATACCGTAACAACGGTCTATCCGAAAAGATTTTACACTCTACAGAGGTTGTACACTGTACCCACAGGTTATGCCCCTCCTAATCAACAGAGTTACATAACGTTTATCTCACAACTACATAGGCTTTCATAGATTCCACCCAAGACGCATCCAGGTGCTATCCGTCAGGGTTTCACTCTCGATGACGCGACGGTATATTCCCGGAGCCAGATCGTGGAGATTCACAGCAGCCACGTCTTTTTCTGGTCCCCTTCTCTACATCGGGTATTACCAAACCAGAGGCTATATCTGTGGGCTTACGATCTCATGACGCGGGCAATTACATAGTCAAAAGCCGAGCAGTGAGTTATTTCATGCCTTGCTCCTGGCTTCTTGTGTCCTACCGACCTCCTAATGGCTCAATATGGGATACCTACATAGCGGGAATAAGTCCCTCCCATTTGCCGGATTTGTACAAAATTGCTAAGTCAAGGACTAATGAATGGGTCCTTATATGACAGGGGTGCCCGACTCATCCACGGCAGATAGACCATACCGAAGCCTATACACCTATCAGCATCACTTCTTGTGAGCCTCACCCCACGACCAGAATCACCCATCTTCACCTAGCACCAGTGGCACTAATCTCACCCATTTCTCTTTACTCACACCACCAAACTCACTTTAACTCATTTTGAAATTGTTTAGTGTATGGTGTGACGATGACTAGCATCATAGGGGGAAAGCCTTAAGCATTCAAATATCAAGGCAACTTTTCGTTCTTTAAAAGTATTTAAAGACGGAAGTCCTATAGTTAACAAGGGTATATCATCAATCAGCTAACAAGGTGGTAATTCATATTAACTACAGCAAGCAACTGACATTAATATAAATACCTAGTAGCAAGTGGGTATAAATCTACACAACGTTTTAACACCATTTATGAAATGAATGCAAGCATTGGGCTCTAGGATTGCGGTAACAAAACATGGGTTCAATATGGTGCAAGGGGGCGGGTTAGGACTTGCCTTCAGCGGCGTCCTCAAGTTCTTCTTCGTACACGGGCTCCTCGGGCTCTCCTTCCTCCTCGGACTCTTCTTTAGCTACAAACAACAATCACAATAAAACTACTAAAAGAAAAGCTACAAAACTACAAATAAAACAAGCTCCAAACTGAAATATGAAGTTTGGATAGCCTAGGATTGTAGGGCTCGTGATATCAGTTCTAACGGTAGGTTGGTGGTTGTAATTGGAGCTAAAATGTGACGGTGAAGTGGCCGACAAAGTGGCTGTGACGGACTGTGGGAGAGTTGCATGGACACATGGCTCAGGCTATGTCCACGACCCCTGGAGACACGGGTATCTAAAATCGGAGATTTTCTCCGTGGACATGTGAAACAGTAACGTGTCCGTAGACATGTGGACACGTGTCCTAGGTCGTGTCCAAAGTGGACACGTGGCTATGTCCGTGTCTGAGGACACGAATCGGGTGAGAAACTCGGCGTGACCAGGGCCATGCTCACTGCTCGACACGCGTGAGGCGTGGCCAGAGGGGCGTGTGTGCGGTGTGACGGGATGGTGCAGCGCTCGCCGTGGCAGGTGGTGAGTCGGAACGGTGGTGCGGCGTGGATGTGTGCTGGACGCGCACTCAGCGCGCCCTGGCGTGTTCCGGGCATGCTCCAGTTGGCGCGATTCGGGTATTGTCCTGTTGGGGCTTCGGTTAGCTAGACCAGGGCCGTGCGGGTGTGCTCCTCGGCGAGGACGGTGGTGTGGCGCCTGTTGTGGCCAGCGGCAAGCCGAAACGGCGGTGGTGGCGAGGCCAAGGTGTTGGTCCGCCCGGGCGGCTGCCTATCAGCCAGGGGTCCGGCACGGGAGCCTCGAGAGTGCTCCGTGCAAGGGAGATGACGTAGTGCTCGCCGCGGCCGGCGGTGTGCAGGAACAGCGGCGGTTGCGCGCCGGAGGGGCGCGGGAGGGGCGGTGCCGTCGAGAAGAGCAAAGGCCTCAACAAGAGGACCCTTCTTCGGCCGGGGAGCTGCGCACGGGTCCTAGGAGTCTCGTGGTGTGCTCAGCTCGCCCTGTGCTAGTGCCACGGTGGCCGGCGGCGGCTCTCGTGGAGGGGCCAAACGAGGTGTCCGCCGGCCGCTTGGCTAGCTCAGCGAGCTTCCCTTTAGTGCGGTGATGCTGTAGGGGGGTAGGAACGGGTCAATGGCTGCCAGATTCGAGGGGAATTGCCGGCGGTGTGCGATGATCGGAGACGAGGAAGAAGGGGGGAAAGTATCCAAAGTTTGGGCAAATGTGTGGAGGGAACAGGGCAAGACCTGGGGGTGTGGAAGCGTGGCGAAAGTGCGAGCGCGCGGCGGTCTTCCCTTTTTTTGGCCAGTGCGTGTAATGGGCCGGAGTAGCCCCGGCAGCGCTCAGGGGGAGCAATTGCGTTTGGCGGCAATTCGCCAGCTGGAGTGCTCCGGAGCGGCTGGCGTGCCCCGTGGCAGTTGCGGGCATGCGTCGAGGTGGGAGCGCGCTCGGCATGCAGACAGCGCGGCGCTCCGATGGGCTCGTCCGACCGGCAGCGCAGGCAATCATTGTGCCGGCGTTCAATTCCGATGTGACAATGCCAGCGTGGAGAATCGGGTTAACGGCCGTTGTCCAAGTCGAACGTGGTTGTGAGGAGTGAATTTCCGGTCGGGGCGACGATGTCTGTCGCGGGCGGAGGGGCAGACGCAACGGCGTCCGGCGAAGGGCACCGAGCAGCGTCCAGCTGTCCAAACCGCTCCCGCGAAACAGTGGGCTCAGTCCTCTCCAGAGGGGCGACAGAACAGGAGGTTAACGGCGACGTACGGCAGCCGTCGACGGCATCCTTCCGCGCGGCCGTTGCCGGGGCGGTCAGGTGGCGCCCGCGCTCTACCTGTGGGGCGAGCAGAGGAGGAAGAAGGAGAGGGCGTGTGTGGGCTGGGCTGAGAGAAGAAAACAGGCCGGCCAAGAGGGGTTTTTGGCCCGCGCGGGAATTTCCAAACTCAACAAAACAAGCAAAATAAACACCAAGGGCAAAAGCAAGAAAACCAGGAAAATCAACCACCTGGCAAGTTCAAATTTTAAATTTTAAAATTTTCCATTTGCTATGTTATTCTAGTTTAGTTTTATTTTTAAAAACTTTAAAAGAGCCTAAAAAGCTAGGTTTACAAGGTAAAATTTTAAAAAATCCCCACTTTCTAGACTTTTGAATTTTTGGGATGTGACGCTCTATAATTAACGATGAATTTCAGTGAGAAATTAAGACTGTCACAATCAAACCGGTGTAACTAACTTTAGCACAAATGTTAGCCCCAAACCATCTCGAGTCAAAAAGTAACTGGTCACCAAGTTTGGATGCTCTAAGAATCTCAGAAGGCACTTGAGTGGCACAGGAATCAGTTTAGACGAAGTTGGAAACAAGATGGAATCGAAGAATCCAAGTTTCAGCTTCAAAAGCAGTGACTGAACAGTTTGATGAGCTAGAATATTAGAAGTCCAGAGAGGATTGTTTTATGGAACTAGAAGAGAATGAGCACCGGACAGTCCAGTGTCTATGAAGAGAAAGTCCAGAAGATGTGTCTCTTAGAATCACCGGACAGTCCAGTGAACACCGAAAGTCTTCTGACATAAGAAATTAATTTCATAGAGGAGTTTCCACTGTCTAGCAGGATAAAGGAGTCATCGGACACTTAGGTGACTTGAAAAAGCAGATAGCTTTATGACATCAACCTTCAACGGTTGTCTTTGGATTGGTAGACCTTGAAAGGAGACATTGAGAAGTGTGTCCGAGGTCTGAAAATGTAGAGAAAACTTGTGAGAGACAAGGGACACCAAGAAGCGAGCAAATTGCATGAATTGGAAGATCCTGAGTGCCAGTAGGAGAGTAACTAGAGCATTCACCCCTATAGCTTGTGAGGTTTGAGAGGAGCGTCTTAGCTTTTTACTTTTGGTTTATGGTAGCCTGTACCTGCTAGGTGTCGTGATAGAGCTTGTGAGGAGATTGTGGAAGTTGTTATAAAGTTTGTGAGCGGTTTTGGATCCTCTGCTTGAAAGGGACACTGAGAGAGCGCTGAAGCTTTAAAGACTTGCTCTTGTGATTTTGTATTGTCTGGGACAGCCGGGGACATCGGTATCTTCGCTACAAGAGTGAAGTGTACCTTAGAGAGTACCGTTCCTAGAACGATGAGAGGGACCAAGTCTCCAACGGCGGTGATCCAGCGATGATTAGGAGAAAGCATCATCCTTCTGAGACCTCGGAAAAAAATCACTGAGCATCTCTTTCTCTTTACTAGATTACATTTCACTTTTACTTTCTCGCAAGTAATGTGATACCTTGTTTTATTGATCCTCTTAGTAGCTATCATGCTTATTCGCTTGCATTCATCATACCACTAGCATGTTAGAAGTCAGTCTACCAGACTCGCTTAGGTTATTGTTGTTGGTGATCAAGTCGCAAAGTATAGAATTGTAGCGAATTGATGGTTACATTAGACTCCCGATTCAATGCTTCTCTTTCCGATGTTTTTGATCCTTACACTCATTAATAGTATTTGCCTTCTTTTTTAATATTTTTTCTCATATAATCAATTATATTATTTAAAAAACAACACATGATATCAAGGGTATATGGGTCATTTTAATCTTCCTCCTCACTTTGTTTAATTTGAATCACTAAAATTTAACAAATGATTTTAGAAGTGACTATGTTTCTGATTAAAAATGTTTCTAGTCTGAAATTGTAATGTTTCTGATTCTGAGAGAATCTGTAATCATACCAAATGCACCCTAATAATAGGCCAGACCATATAAAAGCCGAATCATTTGAATAAAATTTTGACTTAAGTTTAAACAAAGTGAAAATAGACAGAGAGTTTTGACTTAGCCTAATAACAGGCAAGACCATATAAAGCCGAACCAAATTTGAATAGAATTGACTTAAATTTTTTTTAAAAAGGCAAAAACAGACTGTATAATAAACAGGCAAGACCATATAAAGGCGAACCAAATTGTCTTAGTCTTTGACTCGCACTACTACGAAAAGACTCTTCAATGTCGGGTCATAAAGGTTTCGCAGTGTCGGTCAAACTGTACGACACTCCTCACACGACACTGCTGTAAACGGTAATCAATGTCGGGCCGGAGAAACCGACACTGAATCAACTTATCAGTGTCAGTCAAATGATATCACCTGGCCGACACTGATAGCTGTGTCTTCAGTGTCGCTGGAGATGACGCCAGCGAGACCAACACTAGCTATAAAAACAGCAGTGTTAGACGGCATGATGTCATCTGACCAATAGTACTAATTACAATAGCAATGTCAAAGGGCATGATATCATCAGACCGATACAAGTAACTAGAAAAGCAGTGTCGGACGGCATGATATCATCAGACCGACACTAGTAACAAAAACAGCAATTCGGTTGGCATGATATCACCTGACTGACAAAAGTAACTACAACGGCAGTGTCGGATGGCATAATATCATCTGACCGATAATACACCATACGACACTGATTTACGTTAACATCAGTGTCATTTATTATGGCGTCATGGAACCGACACTGATGTTTTTACTATGGTTTTGGTTGTGTTGATGTCATGCAAGCGACGCTGCACTCACTACCAACAGTGTCGATCTCAAGGATGTCAATTTTTCGACATTGTTTACAGAACTGTCATGTCATATATTATGACATCACGTGTCCGACACTATTTCTTGAATTAGGGGTGTTGGTTTTTGTGACGTCACAAAACCAACACTTTTATGTATTTCAATAAGAGCTATCTTAATAACACAAATAAATGCAAATAACAGATTAATAAAATATATTGACAGAGACAATGTATTCACAAAGTGAATGTTTAGAGTCACATATGTACACAAGTTCATCCACTACAACAGCTTAATTTACACATATACATAAATACTTCACATAGAACTAAAACCTAAAATTTCATTTGCTCGGCCAACTCCGGTCTTGTTCATTAATTCTCTTCTGCCCAGCCTCAAAGTTTTGGCGAATTAGTTCAGAATTGTGATATTTCCCGCACCAATTAGCAAGTTCTAGATGTGCTGTCACATCACCTAAAAATTCATAATATTTACCCATTAGATGAATAAACTCATGCATCATAAAGCGAATGATCAGAGATGCAATGTCATTGAGTGTGGCTTCATCAAATTAGCTTCCTTGCACTTGCACCTGCTTGTCTGGCTACCAATATTAAGAACATAATTAGTAATTACTAAAATGCAAATATCAATACAGTGTGAAAATGCATATAACAATATTACTAAAACTGCAAGTACTTACAATTTTCCATACATAATCTTCTTTTGGCAATGTCATGTATTTTCCACAGTCAGCTTCTATGTATTTGCACACATAGTAACCACAATGCACATTGCCAGGAGCCTATTTTGCACACTTTGAAAACAAAATAGAAAGGTTAAATGTCTCAAAGATATAGACAAAAATGTAGTGATATAGATTATTCAATTATGGTGTAGTATTACCGGAAAATGTGTTTTGTACGATATTTTTTCTTTCCATTTTGCATGGTGTTTTCCTCCAAGCTTGATGTAGAACTTGTAAGAGCTGTCACCGATAAGAAATATTGTGTCATAATTATGAATATCAGATCACTAAAGAATTAAAATAATATTAGAGGTCATTACGCATCAAGGACTTTCAAAAAATCATGTTCTGTACTTCTCTTACGATCAATGGAATCAAATACCCAAGCCTTCCCATATTTTTGGATATATCATGAAAAAGATCAAATGATCGCTATAACAAAAGAAGAGGGTACAAAATAGAAAGACTTTTGCTCTTAGTGCGGGTTGCCAATTTAATAGCCTCTCAACGCTCTAAGGTCCTTGACTCGTATGGCAACACATATCCGATATCGCAAGTCGCAAGATATATATGGTCCATGCTGCCACTCTCATCTCACTAAGTTCGCTTTCATCATTGAGCACAAATACAACTGAAAAGTTCATTGTGCCTACAATTTGATTATACTAGATTATGTTTATAATCCATATGTCATATAGCAATAGCAGCCTTCTTATATATAAGAGAATTTAGGACAGGTGTCATAGTACTGTCGGTCAAAAATGATGTCAGCAATACCAACACTATATGGTAACAGTGTCGGTCACTGACGTCATCGAACCAACATTTTTATTTACACAGCAATTTCACAGGATTCGCACTAGAATTTCATAGGAATCCGATCAAATTCACAGGAGAAACATAGAAATCAAGAATTTTACTTTTGTGTCAAAGAAGGTCTTACAATGTATCCATAAACTAAAAAATAATATGTATAAATATAAAAAATGTCATATAGCATTTTGAAGCCACAAGAATTGAGAGGAACAATGGTGGGAGGGGATGCGACTTACAGTTTGCAGATTGCCGGAATAAGGTTGGGGAGGCGGCTTACCGAGAAAGAATGGGTGAGGGTACTTACATTAGGGTTTCGGAGTGGGTGAGGGGGAGGGGAGACGCCGGAAGACCGGAGCCGTACGTACCACGAATCGGGGTGGGCGCCGAGATCGGAGGTGAACACGCAGCCGAAGGTCGGAAGAGGACGCGCAACCACGACCGGTGTCGGAGGCGCAGCGACGAGAGCGGCAGCGGCGAGTTTAGGGTTGGCGAAAAATTTCGGCAGCGTAACGGCGTCGCGTGAAAAATGAAAAGGCCACCAGATTTAGTGTGAAACGAAGCGACAAGGCCCGCTTTTATAGTAAGATTAATAATGTCGGGCACCATGACATCACGATAACTGACACTACAAAAATTGCTAATAACTTTAACAATATCTTTAATGTTTTTTCTCGACGTATATAATGATATTTGATCTACAATTTCATTTTAAGTAAATTGCATTGTGCGAGGAATCTGTCAAATTTCTATTTGAATTTTTTTGAGTACTTTCATAAAAATTTTAGTTCAAATGGAACTGTAGGTTACCAATCATTATGGCACTATACATTACGAGTACAATAAAATGTTGAATGTAGGTTGAAAGTGATTACAAAACTTATAATAAAATACGTTATAAAATGAAATAGGAATGCTTATCATCTAGAAAACATTGCACAAAATAATGGAACATTTCACGCGTAAAAAAATTTGAAATAATTTAAGTTATGTTTGCTGAGTGACGTTGTAATTCCGATCACGTTCGACCGACACTACAGAAGTAAAAGGCTGGCTCATTGGATTGCAATGTCGGTTTAAGCTGATGTCATCTTGCCCGACACTGTTAATAGGTTTAACAATTTTTTTAATTTTTTTTTCTCGACGTATATAATGATATTTGATCTACAATTTGATTTTTGTAAATTACATTGTGTAAGGAACCTGAAAATTTTCTGTTTGATTTTTTTGTTTTTTTCTTGAAATTTTTAGTTCAAATGGAACTATGGGTTAGCAATCATATGGCACTACACGTTATGAGTATAAGAAAATGTTGAATGTAGGTTGAAAGTTATTACAAAATTTATAAAAAAATACGTTCTAAAATGAAATAGGATTCCTTATCATCTAGAAAATATTGTACAAAAAATGGAACATTTGGTGCTTAAAAAAATTGAAATGTTTTGTTATGTTTGCTGAGTGACGTTGTAATTTTGGTCACATCTGACTGACACTACAGAAGTAAAAGACCAACACTGTTGTCATTTTAATATCGTTTATTGGTGATGTCATACTGATTGACGCTACTAACTAAACCCTAGTCATTCTCGCCTATATATATATGAATTCTGCCCCTTGCTTCTCACCCGACAACTGCCCCTCAGCCGCCGCACGCTCCTTAGCCTCCTCCTATCATGCCGCGCGTATGGTCTTTCTTCGGTTGTTATTTATGATGCCCAGTCGCGCATGGGTATCCTGGTGACTAGGTGACTATATACAAGTTCTATATTTCGATTGTCAGATGTGTTTGCAACATCATTTATTTACCAGATCTGTTACTCTCAGTTGAAGCAGGTTGACAGATCAAGTTTGGTGTCCTTTAATCTCTGTCAAGAGGTTTGACAGAGCCCGAAACTTTGTTTAAACTCTGTTTAAGAGGTTTGACAGAGCCTGAAACAGCAGGGTCCGCATGTACTCTGCTCAATAGCGGCGAAGTCCTCAGAGGCCGGTGCCTGTCACTGGTCTGGCTCGGCCCGCGCCTGGTGGGGAACACGAAGATAAAGTGCAAGATATAGGCTAGAAGACTAAAAATATAATGATCACAGTAGTGCAAGAGCGATAGAAGATGTGGATGTTGTTGATGAACGTTTACATGCTTTTCACCTTGCGGTGGCCGACGCAAGGTGAAGAGCATGCGAACGCTCATCAACAACGTCCACATCTTCTCTTGCTCTTGCACTACTGTTATCATGATATTTCTAGTCTTCTAGCCTACATCTTGTATTTTATCTCTGCGTTCCCCTCCGAGCGCGGGCCGAGCCAATCCAGTGACAAGCACTGGCCTTCGAGGACCTCGCCACCGTTGAGTAGGAGGTAGACGTAGCCCCTGTAGTTCTAGGCTCTGTCAAACCTCTTGAAGACATGTACTCCATTTGTAATGATTTTGTAAAATGTCACTACTGTAATTTGTAATGATCTTGTCCATGTGTTTATCAAAAAATTTAGGATATGTTAATTGGTACTCTACTGTAAATGTCGCTCAAAGAAGACATCAACAGTCACCGACACTATTGCTAGATGTAATATCGGTTTCTAACGACGTCATATATGAAGGATACTATTGTACATTGTAATGTCGGTTTATGCTGACATCATACTTGAATGACACCATTAGTTTCCATATTGACCATCACATATTATAAGTATGTGAAATGCTCGGTCCCACTAGAAGGATCCAACTGGAGCGTCGAAATGTGAAATGCTCAGTGGAAATTGGAGCGTCGGAAGGTGAGGAGTTCATTCAAGGGCTATAAAAGGGGTGGCAACTACGCTCTTAGAACCATCTCATCTTCTACATCTCTTCGAACTATCTTCCAACCATCTTTCATCTCCGTGCGCTTCTTAGATAGGCAGCTTTAGGAGTCGGAGGCTCTACGGGTGTCCCTCCGCCATGATCTTGACGCTATGAATGGTGCTGTGAAGAAGTTGAATGACGCTGTGAATGACGCGGCATCAGACATCTTCAATAAGTTGATTGGTGCTGTGAAGAAGCTAAAGCTGGGGAGTCTGCAGCTCCCTTTAGGCCAAGAGGGGTCTCTTGCCTAGTTCCTCCATGCCACGGGTCCGCTGGAATGGATGCTAAGTCGTCTCCCTGAGATGATGGAGTCGAAGCACCGGGAGCTGGCGCAGGCAGTTGCAGATCGCATACTATCTGTGGTAAAGGTATGCCAACCTGACTTTCCCTTCGACACCCTCGTTCAGCTAGCGTCCCATCCCGACACGGCGACCAGGGAGGCAGAGGCGAGCATCAAACGCTTCTCCACCGAGGTGGCCAACTCAGCTGTTCAAAAGGAGGAGGAAGAGGAGGACTCAAACATGGAAGAGTAGTTATTATAAGTTGTAGTAGTAGTAATTTTATAATTTTATAAATATTATGTTTACATGTTATGTAAGTTTATAAATATTATTAAGACAAGTTAGTAAAAGTTCTCGGTTTCTTGTTTTAATATTGGTTCTGCTGATGTCATACATGACCGACATTATTGCTCATTGTTAATCGATTTCTGCTAACGTCATACAGGAGCGATACTATTATCCATTGTAATGTCGGTTTCCAATGATGTCATACTTTTTCGACACTATTATGTGACGTACCTTTAGTCCCACCTCAACTATACTTGGTAGTGTCGACCAACTTATAAGCTCTGGCTGTCTATTTGCAGACGAGGAATTGTGTAACTGTATGGCACAGGTGTGCAGTGGAGGTTACTCATAACCTCAGTAACCTCCACTGTGAACTGGTCATATCGTTGTACATTCTTTTTTTAAATATATAATAGAAATAAGTTATGTCATACTTAACCGACACTATAATCCATTGTACTGTCGTTTCTGCTGGCGTCATTTTGTACCGACAGTATTGCTTTATGTAATGTCGTCTGTCCTTACCTCATACTTGATTGACACTATTACTTTTAATTTAGTCTCACCTTAACTATTCTTGCAAGTGTCGACCGGTTTATAAGCCATGGCTTTCTGACGTCTCTCGAGGAAGCATGTAAACTATATATCCAGATTGGACATTGCAGCGGCCGTGCAATGTCCAATGTGGACATATTGTTGTACGTTATTTCTTTTTTTATTATATAAATTATATATTACAACGAATGGAATATTAGTAATTTGGAACGGAGCGAAAAAATATTAGCCTAAATATCATAAAACAAGAGGACAAATTTATAATATAATATTTAATAATTAGATTACAATAATTCGATTACAAAACTATGACATCTTTAATTACTTAGCTTGAACTAACTTCTCCTCACCATCCGATGCGAGGTTCAGTCCTGATCTTTTGATGGAGATGGTACACATGATTGGTGGAAGGAAGCAACGTTCACAGCTCGACTACAACTATCCACGACGTTGTGCCATAGCGACCGACACACCGATTCCTGATGGTGAGCGCGAACTTGTGCAGCACGATCAATCAACCACGAGGGCACTCGTCCTGCAAGCAATCGTAGAATAATCTAAAACAAGATGAACAAGCACTAAATTGCTATATAAAAATATGAGCTCAATCTAAAAACATAAATGGCGGGGTTCTGATGGCAAGAAGACGGGCGGTCTAGTCGACACGCGCGCTCCAAGCAAAGTAGCAGCGGCTAAACTTCAATCTACCAAAATCTAAGTGTTCTTAGTGGTGGCTAGGGCCTTTAACTAGAGTGGAGGACGACCAGGGGTACTGGGGTCAACCTCAAACCCTAAGACGCACCTCTAATAGGCTCAACTCGGTACACGAGCCAACGACCCAAGTTGAGGTGATGCAGTACCTTTTGTAGCAAAATGTTGATTGGCACTGACTCGATGTTTTATGAAGGTGGAACCAAATCTGTTGGAATGTAGACTTGTTAAGCTTTCTAAGAAGTACTTGAACGCCCAAAACGGAGCCCGTATGAAGTCGTGGCAGGCATTAAAAGTTGGTGCTGTCTTGCGATCCGAATCGAGCCTACACGACTCTATCTCCTAGTTGGTTTTCTCTTTGGTTCCTAAGCATCACAAGAGTACACGGATTTTCATGGTCTAAATAAGTTGAACATGAGCTTAAAAGTGAACTTACTTGATGATTAAGTTGACATGCACTGGCGCGAGTCATAAGACCTGTAACCGGAATATGTGTAGGTGTAGGGGAGGAGGACGTATCGATGGTGTTGATGTCCTCATCATCTCCCCTTCTGGCATTTGAGTCGTCCTCGACTCTAGTTCTTCTTCTTCACCCAAATATAGCTTCAAATCTGCAATGTTAAATGTGGGACTAACCCCAAAATCTACAAGCAGATCAAGCTTATACGCATTTTCATTAATTTTGACAACACCTTGAAATGTCCATCAGCTCTAGGCATCAACTTAGACTTTCTTAACTCTGAAAATCTATCCTTTCTTAAATGTAACCAGACCAAATCTCCTGGTTCAAAAGATAATTGCTTTCTACCTCTGTCAGTAGCAATCTTATATTTAGCATTCATGTGCTCTATGTTTTCTTTAGTTGTTTCATGCAGTTTTAGCATCAACTCAGCACGTTTCTTAGCATCAAAATTTACCTTTTTTAGATGTTGACAAAGGCATTAAATCAATAAGAGCACGTGGTTTGAAACCATAAACAATCTCAAAAGGGCACATCTTTGTGGGAGAATGCAACGAACAATTATAAGCAAACTCAATATGAGGTAAACATTCTTTCCACATTTTAATGTTCTGTTTGGAGATGAGAAGTGGTAGAAAATAAAAGCTTAGCCCCCAACTTAGCCCATAACATTCTTCAAAAATGACTAAAAAATTTAGTATCATGATCAGAGACAATTGTATTTGGCACACTATGCAAACGAACAATCTCTCTAAAAAACAAATCAGCAATATGAGTAGCATCATCACAAACAGTTTTTTGACATGGGATGAAATGCGCCATTTTAGAAAACCTATCCACAACAACGAAAATGCTATCGCTTCCCTTCCTAGTCTTAGGAAATCCCAACACAAAATCCATGGAAGATATGCTAGGAAAAGGTAGAGGCATATACAAACCATGTGGATTTAATCGTGACTTGGCCTTTTGACATTTAGTGCAGTGAGAAACAAACCTCTCTACGTCTCGTCTCATCTTAGGCCAAAAGAAGTGACCAGCAAGAATATCCTCCATCTTCTTTACTCCAAAATGCCCCATCAGCCCTCCTCCATGCGCTTCCTATAGCAACAACAAATGAACAGAGCTAACTGGAATGCATAGCTTGTTAGCCCTAAACACAAACCCATCGTTGAGGATGAATTTGTTCCATGACTTTCCATCTTTACAATGCTGCAACACATCTTTGAAATCAGCATCATGCACATACTGATTTTTAGTTGTTTCTAACCCAAATATTTTATGATCAAGTTTTGTCAACAAAGTATATCATCTAGACAAAGCATCAGCAATGACATTCTCTTCCCCTCTTTTGTGTTTGATAACATAAAGAAAAGACTCAATGAATTCAACCCATTTAGCATGCCTACGATACAAATTGCTTTGACTACGAATATGTTTCAATGATTCATGATCAGAATGTATGACAAATTCTTTGGGCCACAAATAATATTGCCATGTTTCCAAACTTTGCACAAGAGCATACAATTTCTTATCATAAGTAGAATAATTCAGCATAGACCCACTCAATTTCTCACTAAAATATGCAATAGGTTTTCCTTCTTGTAGCAAAACACCACCCAAACCAATCCCACTAGCCTCGCATTCAAGCTCAAAAGTCCTACTAAAATCAGAAAGTTGGAGTAGAGATGCATTTGTCAACTTACTTTTCAGCTTGTTGCAGGCGTTCTCTTGTGCCTCACCCCAATTAAAAGGCACTCCCTTTTTGTAAGCTCATTTAATGGTGCAGCAACGATGCTGAACTCCTTCACGAAGCGGTGGTAAAATCCAGCAACTTCTAAGAAACTCCGCACCTAGGTGATGGACTTTGGAACAGGCCATCCTTGTATAGCTTCAACTTTGGCTTGATCAACTTCAATTCCCTATAGAGTGACAACATAGCCAAGAAAAAAAACTCAATTGGTGCAAAAGGTGCACTTTTCCAGATTACCAAATAAATGTGCATTACATAGAGAATTAAAAACAGCACGTAAGTGATCAAGATGCTCGTCCATAGACTTGCTGTAAATCAATATATCATCAAAATATACTACCACAAATTTTCCAATGAAAGCATGCAAAAGTTCGTTCATTAGTCGCATGAAAGTGCTAGGTGCATTAGTTAACCCAAAAGGCATGACTAACCACTCATATAACCCGAACTTAGTTTTGAAAGCAGTTTTTCATTCATCTCCCAATATCATGCGAATCTGCTGGTAACCACTATGCAAATCAACATTTAAAAATAGGACGCACCACTCAATTCATCAGCATATCATCTAATCATGGAATAGGGTGACGATATCAAAAGGTGATGTTATTAATAGCCCTACAATCGACACACATGCTCCAGGCTCCATTTTTCTTGGGCACCAAAATAACTGGCACAGCACAAAGACTAAGAGACTCACGCACATAACCTTTGTCGAGCAGCTCTTGCACTTGGTGTTGAATCTTCCTAGTTTCCTCAGTACTGGTCCTATATGGTGCACGATTGGGCAATGAGGCACCAGGAATGAGATCAATCTGATGCTCAATCCCTTGAACAGGTGGCAGCCCTGGAGGAATCTCGCTTGGAAAAACATCCAAATACTCCTGCAAAAGGTTAGCAACAGCAGGGGGCAAAGAACGCTGCATATTGCAAATTGACCTCAAAGCATCTTTGCACACCAATGCATAGACATCGGAAGTGGAAGCAATCAAGTCATTAATATCAGATTTAGTAGCAAGCAACCACTTTCCTTTCAAACGTATCTCATTTTTCTTATCAACAACAGATTTAGCAATTTCAAGGTTCTTACTTTTAGCTTTTGCTGCCTTAGCTACATCATCACGCACAATCGCTTCTCGAGACATAGGATGCAACACAATTTTTTTATCATGGTGCAGAAATGAATACTGATTTCACTTACCATGATGCATAGAATCCCTATCAAATTGCCAAGGTCTACCTAGCAGAATATTACAAGCTTGCATAGGTACGACATCACATTCAACAACATCATGATATGATCCAATAGTAAGATTAATGCGCACCAATCTAGTTACCTTGACCTTACCGCTGTTGTTGAGCCATTGAATGTAGTATGGGTGAGGGTGCTGTTTGGTGCTAAGTGCAAGCTTCTCCACCATATCACCACTGCCAAGTTATTGCAGCTGCCTCCATCAATGATCATGCGGCAGGAACAGTTCTTGATGGCACATTTTGTTTGAAACAATATGTGTCGCTGATTTTGCTCTACTTTCTTCATCTGTGCACTAAGCACACGCTGCACAATGAGGCTCGCATAGTGATCCGCCTCATCAGCACCAATATGCTCTTCAGGAAGGTCTTCGTTACCTGCATAGTCAGCTGCAAGTGCAACATTTATATCTTCATCAAATCACTAGCGGATGAATACTCACCATCCTCTTTAACAATGAGAACACGCTTGCTTGGACAGTCGCGCTATACATGTCCATAGCCCTTGCAACGGTGACATTGTACATCTCTAGTTCTCCCTGTAGAGGCTACCGATGTTGTGCTCTCGGCAGAGACTGCAGCAGCCTTTGATGGCATGGTTGCTCGACTTGCTGAATTGGTCGGATGGGTACGTGGTTTATTGCTAGTGTTGGATGCCGACGGTGTGCACAACTCGGGGAGGAAGTGGCTGGTGGAGAACGTCGAGTCGGACCAATATGCCACGAATTAGCTCTACCTGCAGAAACATTAAACCTGAAATTCTCGTGTCATCCCTGCACTTCTTGTTCAGCTTTACAAGCATAATGAAACAATCGAGTTACATTATTGTAATCTTTATAAGCAAGAATATCCTGGATCTCCCGCTTTAATCCAGCCAAAAATCTCGCCATCGCGGCCTCCTCATCTTCGTCTATCTCACAATGCAACATACCTATTTGCAGCTCCTGATAATATTCTTCTACACTTTTAGCACCCTGTCTCAGTTGCTGCAATTTAATTAACAGATCATGCGCATAGTAGAAAGGAACAAATCTAGCCCGCATGACCCATTTCAAAGCATCCCATGTTTGTGGTATGTTATTAGGATTTTTCTTACCATGTTCTATCCACCAAACAGAAGCAAAATAAGTGAACTCACTAGTAGCAGCCCTAACTATTTTATTTTTAGGAAATTCATGACAAACAAACTTTTGGTTAACAGTGATTTCCCAAGTAATGTATGCATCAGGATTATATACCCCATTAAACGGATGTATCTTAAATTTAATCTTACCAAAAGCATCATCATTATTACATGCAGCCATACCTTGGAGATTGTGACGCGACCGTGGTTGACGATGAAGCTCTTGATCATCTTGTTCAGTATCAGCAGAATACTCATCAAAGTTATCCGCTCCACTGTCGCCTCCACTGTTGTTGTTGTTGTTGTCCTGCTGTGGGTTTCCACCCCCATCATTTACGGTCACCCAAACGCCTCAATATAGCAGCAAGGTTGGTGTTTATTGTAGCAACTAAAGTCTCCAGTGCAGCAAGCTTGTTGTTGCCTTCGATCTGTGTGGTCTCTAATGCTCTCAACCTTTCATTAGTCACTTGCAAATCTGCATCAATTCCTTCCATGTGTAGCCTCACCCTTCGCTCAAAATGCATTATGATGCACCTTGTACGAGGGGAATGTGGATCACACCGATCACCTTCTGAGCCTGACATGGTTAGATGCACAACACAAAAAGAAAAAAAAACAGGTGAAGAGAAAAGAATCCCTAACACTACTAGGATGTGGCTACTGCAAGGCTATCACTCTCAACCCGTTCACACAAGCTCTTACCAACTCTCACCTTGCTCAACAAGACGGTGACGGCTACCAACAAGTCGACAACGAGAAAATAAATGTATCAACACCACGGCACAACAATGTCCAGCTGTAGTGGGATATATGTGGAGCTATAGGATGGCTGAAATTGTTACACAAGGACAATACTAGTGCCACATTAAATAAAAGCAAGTTGAGTAATCATTCAAAGCCGGTACTATACTAGTCTGAGGCTAAAATCTGTGTAAGAGACGCGAGCCTAGACACAAATGAAGGTCACAAAGAAGAACACTATTGAAGGGACAAATAAGCCTCTCTGTTTTTTTCTTTTTTTCACTCTGATTTTTTTCTCCCTGATTTTTTTGTTTGCTTTTTTCTTTTGTCTCTGTTTTTTTGACTGAAAAAATGCAATAAAGTACATATAGCATATGCTAGATCTCTATTATGATTGCGACGTGCTCGGGTGAAATTTTTTGGCAAGTGAGCATCCGTCGGAAAGCTTACGCAGAGATCTTTCTAGATTGTGCGAATAGCTGTTTTCGTCCGCAATAAATTCTGTTACCCGAATCTGTTGTTTCCAACAAACTCGGATCTAAGTTTATTTCGACCTTCTATTACGGATCTGATCAAGGACGTGCATAAACAAATGAAATGTAGTGCACCAAAAATAGGGGTGGTGATTATGCTGGTTGGAGATTCAAATGTGACAGTGGACCGTGACAAAAACTCAAAACTCTAAAGGACTAGACACTAAGACCAGCAACTCAACATGACGATACAGCCGAAGACTCAACAAGCCTTAACTATATGGTACTAATAAATAGGCTAAAAAAAGGCTATGGGACTATGGAAATTAATCTGCTTTTTTTGGCTATTTTTGGACTGTAGGTAAATAACAGATTGGATCTGAAATCTCTCACCGAACAACCTTGAGCTCTGATGCCACGTGATGCGAGGTTCGGTCTCTATCTTTCGATGGAGATGGTAATCACGATTGGTGAAAGGAAGCAACGTTCACGGCCCGACAACAACTGTGCACGACGTTGCGCCTTAGCGATCGATACACCGATTCTTGATGGTGAGCGCAAACTTGTGGAGTGCGATCAACCAGCCACGAGGGCACTCGTCCTACAAGCAATCATAAAACAAGCAAGAACGAGATGAACAAGCACTAAATTGCTACATAAAAATATGAGTTCAATCTGAAAATATAAATGGTGGGTTTCGATGGCAAGAAGACGGGCAGTCTAGTCGACACACGCGCTCCAAGCAAAGTAGGTGCGGCTAAACTCCAATCTATCAAAACTCAAGTGTTTTTGGTGGCAGCTGAGGCCGTTAACTAGGGTGGAGGATGACCAGGGGGTGCTGGGGTCGACCTCAAACCCTAGGATGTGCCCCTAATGGGCTCAACTCGATACACGGGCCAACGGCCTAAGATGAAGTGACGCAGCATCTTCTATAGCAAAATGTTGATTCGCACTGACTCCAATGTCGTATGAATATGGGGCCGGATCCGTTGGAACGTAGACTTGATAAGCTTTCCAGGAAGTACTTGAACGCCCAAAATGGAGCCTGTATGAAGTCGTGGCAGGCGTTAGAATTTGGTGATGTCTTGCGATACGAATCCAGCCTGCGCGACTCTATCTTCTGGTTAGTTTTCTCCTTGGTTCCTAAGAATCACAAGAGTACATAGATTTCCATGGTCTAAATAAGTTGAACATGAGTTTAAGAGTGAACTTACTTGATGATTAAGTTGACGTGCGCAAGCACGAGTCATAGGACCTGTAACCGGAATATAAGTAGGTGTAGGGGAGAGGGACGTATCGATGGTGTTGATGTCCTCGTCACCATCATTGCGCATGTAGAGAACAAGTGATGAATAACTGAGGCTTGTTTCAAAGATATTTATCATTTTTGTATTCGCAAAAAAGGGCACCTCATCAAACTGGTTGTATTCTTCATCATCTGTGACATTATCAACCTCGATGATCCTTTGTTTTCTAGGGATAACAATGTGCTTCTTCTTGTGTTCGGGCTTGAGAATATAAAACACTTGTGCGACATGTTGTGGGAGTATACATGGGTCATCTTTGTGACCTTTGTTGTTTAGGGACACAAGGTTGAAGCCCATTTCATACACCTCTATACCTTGTGGGTGCTTGACCCATTAGCACTTAAATATAGGGATCTGTAAAGTTGTTCCATAGTTGAGTTTCCAAATTTCATCAATGTATCTCTAATATGTGTTCTTGTTCCCCTCACTGTCTTCGGCATCTACTCTAACACCACTATTTTGGTGCTGGCTCCTGTCGTTATTTGTCTTGGCATAAAAATGTGAACCCATTGATGTCATATGCCTGCCATGATGTAACTAACATTAAGGGGCCATCGGCCAATAAACGCATCATTTTTTCATCTTTTGTTGTACCAATCGGGAGGTTTTGGTTCTTCAACTATGACGTGAAACATCTTTTGTCTTTTTTATGATCCAATCCTCTGTGGAATGTTCATTTTTTCATGAAGCTGTTGCAAGTGTTGTAAGATGTATGGCACTGCAATATGTAACTGATGAAGGATGCTATAATGTGCATCTCGGACTCTTACAAAACTTTGATCGTTGAATCTTTGTCTTTCTTTTGTTCCTTTCTAGGGAGCCCCCACTCGTGTCGTGACACCGGCACACCTATTGGTTTTTTATCTTTCATGTAATCGTTGTAGCACTCAAGAACCTCCTCAGTTGTGAAACCCTCTATCATGGAAGCCTCAGGGTGAGCATGATTGCGTACGTAGCCCTTCATAATTGACATATAACGCTCATACGGATACATGTGATGCAGATAAACAGGGTCGAGGACAAAAATTTGATCTGCTGTGTGAATCATATAATGCTCCATCATATCAAAGAAAGATAGTGAGAAGCACATCTCGATTTGGCACATAGTCTCTCTCATCTGTTTACGTGTCTTCTCCAACTCAAAAATGTCGATTACCTTCTTGGATATAGCATTGAAGAAGCGGCACATTCGTATGATGGCCATCTTTATGTATGGTTGTTTGACAACCCTGATTGCAATAGCGAGGAAAAGGGTGAGAATGGTATGACAGTCGTGAGTGTTGTACCCAGTCATCTTCAGCTCGGACATTGAAACGAGATTCTTAACATTCGATGAGAAACCTGCGGGGACTCTAACACCACGTAGGCACTTGCATATTAATTTTTTCTCCTCAAGTGTGGAGGTAAAGCTAGCCAGTGGAAGGCAATACTTTCCATTTGGTCTGATCTGAGGATGAAGTTTGGCCTTATTACCATTTTTTCTAGGTCCCTACGTGCTCTAAGTCCATCCTTTGTCTTGTCTGGGATATCCAATAAGGTACCAATCGTGCTTTCAAAAACACCCTTTGCAACATATATAGTATCTATGGCATGGCCAATCTCCAACTCTTTTCAGTATGACAAATATGATAAAATATCGATTGTTTTTTAAATAGAACATCTCCTAGAGCCTTATCATTTTTCTTCTTTTTTTTCTTTCGCTGCCTTACCGAAGACGGTATGGATATTTTTGACTAATTCAAACACAAATTTATCGTTACGATTGATCAGAGCCAAATCTTTCTCTTGTGTACCATCAAATCCATCCTTCATTGCACGATACTTACGCTTTTTTGGTAAGAATCGTCAATGCCGCATGTACACCAACTTACATGAGAAAGAAAGGTACATTGATGATGTTTTGTCCAGACATACTACACATTCTCTCTTCCCTTTAACCTGTCCAGTGTGACAGGATTATCATTGATGGTAACAAAAATCATGGCATACAGTGTGAAGCTCTCTTGTTTGTAAGCATCAGTCTGAAATGTGGACTCAAGAGGATTAACCAGCCATGATCGGGCTGGCCCTGTCAGAGCAGTAGGCAAATAATTAGCCATTACTCTGTCGTCTCCCCCAGCGGCTTCTATAACCGTGGAGTAAACTTGGAGAAATTCTTCTGGGTTTGATGACCTATCATATTTCTCGATTGGTCCTAGTTTGAACTTCTCAGGCCATCGAACTTGATGTAAACTTGGGGCAAGAGCCTTGAATGAGCACCGGCTCGACTGAGCCTGATGAGGAGCAACCTCAGTTGCTTCTCTGTGATGCCTATTGGTATCAATATCATTGCGCACATCATGACTGCGCGGATGTTCACCAAACTGAGCCCTCTGGCTTCGTTGCTTGTCGAGGCGATGCCGTAAATCTTCGACAGAGAGAAGATGTCCCTGCCGAGGAGATGTGACCGAAGCAGTGGGTGCTCTTCGAGAGGACGGCCCTCCACGAGAATCGCCACGACGTGAAGCCTTCGACTGATTTTGGCCTGATGACGTAGCATGGCCTATATGACCAGCAATCTCCAATCCTTACTGGACCAATGATGCCAAGGGCGAACCATCAGCTGCCAAATGCTGCATGCACTCCAGGATTGTTTGGAGATAAGTAGCTTCAAAATCAGTTTGTAAATTTCTAACAGGGAGACCCGGCAAGTTGTTTCTATGAACAGTAGAACCAATGGTGGGGAGATTACTTGACGACCCAGCAGAAGGTGCTGGATTATTCCTTCTAGCCACATTGATTTGTCGCAACTCAATGTTGCGATTCCACTCCGGATACCCCATTCTTGAGAGATAATCCTCGTTGGAGCCGAAGTCGTCGTCGGTGCAGTCGTTGTCGCTGTCACTGCTAGAATTATAGCATTCTAGCCCCAGCCCAGGGAATTTACCATTGACAAGGTTAAGGATCACCTTGGACTGGGTCCGTAGCTGCTCCAGCTGATCCTTTGAAGTACCAACATGTGATCGGGACCCGAGTGAAACACTCGAAATCTCAATCGTGGTAGGCATCTCGAATGAGATCTGACACGATGGGCCAAAGAACCTTTTTCATTGGCGACAAAAACCAATGTTCTGAAACGAAACGTGGTGCCAGCTGAGAAAATGAGGTTGTTTGTGGAAGTCATAGATAAAAGTTGGACTAACTTCACCTCACACTCCCCTTCCTGACGCACCTCTGTCGACATTCAAAATATGAGTTCAGGATCGGCAGATATTGTAAAATAGGGTCGAGTGTGTGAGTATGTAAAGCTAATCACAAAGAGAATTGACATGAGTAGTTTAGATTGGTTCGGGCCTCCCGGAGGATAATAACCCTACGTCCAATGAGTGTGTGTACTCTTGCTCTGAAAACAGATATCTTGCCCTATTGGACAGGTTACATATTATAGAAGGAGGTAGCCCTCTCGTGATAATGCCAATTAACCACGTCATAATGCGGATAACGTCTATTCCTAATTACAGGAGCGTGGCTATTAAGCATAATGGCTCTTTAATTGGAGTTAACTCTCTGGCAATCAACTATGCTTCAAATGCCGCGTCGTGCGTGGTGGGGTCGTGGGTAGCCGTTCCGCAGATGACCGTTTGTATTTGGGCCATAGCTTACGAAGCGCATTGGTAAATCTTGGTTTCGGCCCATGCCTGTTCGGGAGACGAAATTTGAGGCATCGACACTGTGGCAGAACCACCTCAAGTAGTCTTAAGAGGAATAAGTTTAAAACAGAGTTTTAAAACATAGCGAAAGTGACATAGAAGAGATACGACGGTCTCCTACGATGAAACATATCTTGCCCTAAGACATGCTTCACTCCTCGCGACTGGAGTTTGGTAAGGAGGGAACCGGTTCACAGGACCAGTTCACAGGAGCCTCACCTTTCAACACTCTTTGGCCGCAACAGCCACACCAACCTGCAGGGAGAACTACACACACAACAAAAAGGGAAAACAACAAACCGTGAATACTAATTACTCAGCAAGTCTTACCCGCCAAAAATAGCCAACTAAAGTCGACTCCTAAGCATGAGAGGCTGACTCAGGGAATGGCCATTTGCATAAAATATAGCTTTAACGTGGATCTTTACTTTCAACTTTTAGCGATAAGTCAAGTTCACGAAATGAAATTTAATTTGCAGTTTAGACTATAACAGACATGGTTATCAAACAATTTTCTATAACTAAGCAAACAAATCATATTATCATTATTATTAGTCCAGTTGTTACTACGACATGACACAGTGAACAAGTGGTACTCGTTACTATGAGGGGCAGCGATCATAATCGATTTACACCAGCTGGGAGAAACCCGAAGTACACGACATGTACGTGCTTCCTAGAAACCGCACGTGGCCACCTTTCGCTCAACCCATAGGGTCGGTCCGAACAGGCGCACCACTCCCAAGCACAGGGTCCTCCATGCGATCACCATATATGACATATCCATGGTTAGACACAAGGTTCTCCTCCGCCGCCGCCAAAAGAGAGGTGGGGGTCGTCCAACCACTACGGTGTTTTGCTACATCAGTTTCCTAGGTCCCATGTCCCCAGTATGTATTCGGTACGTTCAAACTTGCTCAACAGGGCCACACTCGAATCGGTCCTTAACCGACACTGACGGGGCTACCACCGCGAAGGCCCAGCCATCTCAAACCCACCTATACTTTATCCCCGCCCGGTCTCAGGTTTATTCAAGTGTGGGATATAGTCTAACCTAAAATCTCGCGAGTGAGGTTTCTCATTCACTCGACTTCTACCGTTGATTAGAACTCATAGCTTAGCTCTAAATCGAGTTACCTATACCAATATATACTCAATAGGGTAATTGGTACTATCACGCATTCTAAGGTTTCAAACAACTCCTACAACTTAATGCACAATACGTTAGCTATACAATACATAGTGATAAAGTAAAAATTTAAAACAAGGTAATGCACCAGGGCTTGCCTTCGGTTTGCGGAGAGTTAGCACAAACAAGAGGAAGATCTTCAGCGACGGATGACTCCGAGGCAATCAGTGCTAGATCTTGGTCTTCCGCGACATTTCTTAAATGTGTGAAGTGATATGTGAGTGCGATTAGTTATGCACCTAATGATATCTAATATTTTACTTGTCATCGCATGTAACAAGGGTGCTCACATGCGATGATATGCTTAGGAATGCATGCATTAAAGATGGATATACGATGAGATGAAAAGAAAAGGATGATGATTTCATGAAAAGCAACTTTATTAAACCAAGGTGCTGCTGGAATTTATCTTAAAATGTTTTTAAAAAAGAATTCCCAGATTATACTATATAGTTTATAATATGGAAGATAAATGCTAAATTTTCTTAATATGGTTCTTGAAGGCATAAACTACAATTTTAGTTGCTCAAATATTAACAAGGCTATAAACTAGTTTCTGGACAAATTTTATATTTTATTGCAATATTATGAATTTTTAATGAATTAATTTGTATCTAAGAGTAATAAATTATTTATAAATAATATATAAGTGTATAAATTCTAAATAACTCTAAGATGACATATATTAATTAATAAAACATAATTATGCATTTTTCACATTTTTAATATGCAGGAAAAATGAATATAAGAACTAATAAATGATGTACTTTATTTAATTAAAATAATTATTTAAAATGCAGAAAATGCAATTTTGAAAGTTCTGAAATATTCTACATGTTTCAAGGATTTCAAAG
>BCLG01000330.1:186615-199247 GCA_001602295.1 Zoysia matrella
GGCGTGGAGAAACTCACCGGAGGAGCACGACGGCGACGAGCAGCTCGAGCGGAAATTCGGTCGCGTCGTGCCGGCGCCACAGTGGACGAAAACCAAAGCGGCTTCCTCCTACAGCTTCATGGAAGCGAGTAGAAGCTCGGCGTCGAGGTTCTCGTCGTGGAGGAGGAGCGGAGAGGGGGTGTCCACGGCGAGGTCGTGCGGTTCAGTGGCCGACGGCGATGAAAACTCGAAAACCCTGCGAATCCGGCCACGAAAGCTTGATTGAAAACTTAGGAGGGATTTGCAGATGATGTAGAAGGCCAGAGAGCGAAGGAGACGCGGCGAGGCTCACCGGAGTTGCTGTTTTTGGAAAAGGAGCGGCCGACAGCATCGGCGACGAAATTTTGGGGAAAACTCGGAATTCAATCGCTCGCACGGAGTGGAGGAGAAAAGGCGGCCTGGGGAAGCTAGACGACGTCGAGGCGCAGCTCTTGGTCGCGGATTTGGGCTCCAGAGGTGACCAGAGAAGCTGCTCCGCGGTGAGGGTGGGCGCTCGGTCGCCGAAGCTCGAGTGCGGCGGGAGGGAGAGAGAGAGAGAGAGAGAGAGAGAGAGAGAGCTGGCTGGTCGGGAGAAAGGGGAGCTGGCTGCTCGGGACACGACGTGGCCGGCATGCACGGCAAGAGGCGCGAGGGCGCGGCAGCTGGACGCGCGCCGTGGCAGTGCGCGGTAGGAGAGGAGGAAGAAAGAGAGAGAGCGGGCTGACAGGCGGGTCTCGCGTCTCTTTTTCTTTTCCCCGATTTTTCTGGATTTTCAGTGCACACTTCTGTTTTAAATCGAAAAGCATGACTTCCCGAGCTCTAAAATTTCTGGAATTTGGTAGGCTGGTAGATCTTTTGAAAAGGAACAACTTTTATTTTGGGCATAAGTTCAAAATCGAAATAAATAAAATGATATTAAATTTGGAAGACAGGTTACCTTTTAGAGGAAAATAAATTATTTGAGCTTATAAACCCCAAATTAAAATTTTCCAAAAATTTCTAAAATTCAACTGGTTACAAGAACTTTCAAAAGAGATTTTTGTTTCACAATATTTCATTGAAAATTTTGAATTCACATTTGAATTTCAAATTGAATTTGGGGCAAACTTGAAATTGGTTTTAATTTCTTTCAAGCTCAAATTTTTTAGAAATTGGGACTTCGAATGCTACGCTTATTATTCAAAAACACGAAGTGTTACAGACACTTTGCAAGGTACGTGGTAGTTGGCAAATTGTTCGATTTCGATAATAATTTAGCTAAGAGCTCTAGCAATTCATTGAAGCTGGTGTCTGACCACCTATACTTAGCCTTTAGTGTGAGAAGATCAAGTATCGTTTGCAATATCGTGCATTTCTTATCACACCCGTTTGATTCAGCGTATAGATCTTTCGAAGCCTTCTCTAAGATCTGTAAGTTATCTAAGCCTCTCGTTTTGTTCTCCAATATTTCTTTGCGTCCAATGTGGCACAACAGTTCCTCGACATCGAAGCCTTCAATATCGTGACTTTCATGAAACACATCAGAATCATCGTTGTTTCTTTCATCTCTGTTCTGTGTTATTTACTTCTGACCTTTGCTCTTCGATGTTGTCTTCACCTCTTACCCTCTCTTTATTGTATCCAATCTCAACTTCTTATTCTCCAGTGCTTGATGCATTCACTTGTGTCTCTCTATGTTTGTTCCATATTGAGTAGTTCTCAATGAAACCATTTTCCAACAAGTGCTCACGGATTGTTCCGGCGTGTCAAACATTACAACATTCTTTCACTTCTTACATGGATACTATAATCTATTTGTTTTCATATGTACATTTCTGGTCTTAGCAGCTTCGACAAATGAAGTGACATTTTTGAAATATAGAAATGGATTTCTGCCAGCGTTATTATACATATAAGATCTGTCCTCCATCTTCACAAATCACTAATATAAAAGAAATAATGACAGAAAAATTATAATATGGAGGATATAAATTAACTTAGATATACAATTAATTTTTCACTCTCTCCCCTGCCCTCCGTAGGCACCATAATACAGGTTTTATTATATATGTAAACTAGAGATCTATCTAATTAATAATGTACTAATATTCTTAGAGATCAATAAAATTAGTTGAGATCTACAAAACCCGTCCTAAATCTACGTCTGTGCACGCTAGGTTTACTTCAAACTCCTCTCACAATATCTCACCCTAAACCTACATTAAAACCACATTATAAGACCATTAAACTTACAAACATGACATAGATTTACCTTCTGGAGCAATATACTTTGATTAAAAATGGAATGAAAACCGTCCCCTTGTATTCCAAATTTCTTGGCCGTCGTATGGATATACTCTTCGGAACACAATCGAACAGTGTGTCTCGACGGAAGGAAGAGGACGAGTATTTATACATGAAATACCAGTGTTGAACATATTGAGATCATCGTAAACGACACAATATAGGCGATAGCAGTGTCGTCTGACCTAGGACACCAAAAATCGACACTACTAAAACAGAATAGTTTCGGTTTTTCTTGACATTAGCCTGATCGACACTGATATGTTTAATATCGGTGTCATTTTTTGTTATATCACATTTGTCCGATACTATAGTGTTTCTTTCTAGTGTCGGATGTGTATAAAGTAATCAATTATCAACATTGATGTCGTGTTCTGTAGTATCGGTTGCTTGTGACGTCTACTGTGACCGACACTATTAAATAATATTATTTATTAGTGTCGTTTTGTAGAATGATATCACTTGAGTTCGATATAGTTGCGGTCACAATAATGTCGAGTCGTAACGTTAGAGGGTCAGTGGGCCTTGTGTCGGTTGTTATGTTCGATCGACATTATTATAATTTTTTGAGTGATACCGTAGTCTCGTTTTGTAAATAGTGTCGGAGCAACTGAATTGCGTGCTGCTAACAAATTTTTTCCTTCGTCTGTTTTTACGGCGAAAAATTATGGCATCCGTTCAGATTTTCATCTAACAATTCAGCGTGGTTTCATTCACTGAGCAGATGAGCTCCACACGGACCACACCTGCACACGACGCCTACGCTCCTAGTATTACTAGTAATATACACGCACGAATTACAAATTTACAACGCGAGCTTGAGACAAGCGTCGTCGCCGTCGGGCCGGCTGTAGGGCGTCGCGCGCGCGGTGACCCTGCCCCGGCGCTTCTCCATGAACCGCTGCAGCGACGCCTTCCTCGCCACGGGCAGCAGGTCTTCGCCCACCGCCTGCCTGCGCGGGCGCGCCTCATCTTTTCTCGCGGCGCCGGCGCCCGCGGCCGCGAGGCGGAGTAGCTCGGCCGCCCAGTCCTCGTCGACGTCGTGAAGGACCAACACGCGGCCGCCGTAGAAGATGGTCATCTGGGGCTGCGAGGCGCAGCTTGCCGGCGGTTCTGGCTCCCGCTCCTCGCGTCGCGTTGTTGACACGTCCGCGCCCGGCATGAGAGGGAGAGCGACCGGCGTGGCCGGCGCCGGCCGTGCCTCCGCCTCCATCGCCGTTGCCGCCTTGACGTACCGACTGAGCACGCCGCAAGCCGCGGCGAACCGGGCACTGCCCTTGATGCTCCCCGCAGTCCTCGCCATTCTTCGATGAAGCTTCGATCCCTTTTTGTGCCGTGCAAAAACTCGAATCTTTTGCTTGCTGTGATGACTGGTGATGTGATCGAGACTTGGTCGGGAGTTTGGGTCAGTGGCAACCAAAGCATTGGTTTTATGGAGATGCGACTAGGGAGGCGGGGCGCAGGAAGCTGTTGGTGCCGTGTCAAACGTGCGCCACGAACAACACGTGATGGTTTCCGGGTAGATTAGGTTAGATAGGGACAGCTAGGAGTAATAAAATATGGTTGTTAGCCTAAACAAAAGATCCAAATTTGTGTCTCTCTCAAAGAATACCGATAATTAGGAGTATATCCATATGAGATTTTTTTTAAAGGTTTCACGCGTCGCAGATATATCTTCTCTGTCCTGAACCTAACTCGGACCAGGAATTAGCCGATCTATATAATTGCATCTTGAACTTGCGTGCTTCATACCTTCATCCCAGACTCACCTTGGTAGTTTATTCCTGCAGAAACAAGCATCGTCCAAGAAGCGGAATTCTGCCGATCTGCTAGAGCGCAACGCACCAACATGTTGAGTCTAGGATTCAGGGTCTTGTCTAAGCTGTTGGGTCTACCTCTGAGTTTGCTGAAGAAATTCCTGGCAGACGAGCGTGTTCCTCCATCGCTGATGGAAACTAGGATGGGCACCATCCCGGAGCTCCCTCAGGATGTGCTGATGGATAGCTTTGCCAAGCTTGAGATTCCTGACCTTGTGCGCGCCGCCTCTGTCTGCTCGTGGTGGCGCTCCGCCTACACAAGCCTACGCGATCTGGGGAAATACGAGAAGTCTCAGACGCCATGCCTGCTCTACACCTCTGAATCTGTTGGTCAGAATGTTGCTTGTCTCTACAGTCTGGCGGAACAGAGAGTCTACAAGTTAAATCTCCCAGACCCACCCATCCGTAGTAGGGCTACGATTGGGTCATCCAATGGCTGGCTGATTACTGCAGATGAGAGGTCCGAGCTGCACCTTCTCAATCCAATGACAGGTGAACAGATTGCTCTCCCGTCGGTGACCACCATCGAGCACATAAAACCTCTCACTGATGGTTCAGGTATCATTCGCAGTTACCAACTATCATACCACGATGAAGAGGATGTTTCTGCACCCCCGTCATTGCATACCCTAAGTGATCTGCGCGATGAGCTCTATTACAAGGCATTTGCGTTTCTTGATCCATCCACGGGAAGATTCATTGTTGTTCTCATCCACAATCCGTACTGTCAGATTTCGTTTGCAAGAACAGGGGATGATAAGTGGACCTGGCTGCCTTTCACCTCACCCTATAGCGATTGCATGTACATTGATGGTCTGTTATATGCAGTGACATCGTTTGGAGAAATCCATGCTTTTGATTTAGCAGCATCTCCTGTCACAATGACAATAATTATTAGCATATCATGAAGAACACATACATATTTCAGGCTCCGTGGGGTGATCTCCTGCAAATTAGGAGGACCGTTGATATTCCTGAGCAAGTGTATGAGAATGCTGATACACCTATGCCCTGCACCTTGAAAATCAAGGTATACAAAGTGGACTTGGAAGCAAAAAAGCATGTGAAAATAACAAGCTTGCCTAGCCATATGTTATTCCTTGGGTTCAATAATTCACTTTGTTTGAGTGCTGAAGAACACCCACAACTGAAGGAAAATCATGTCTATTTCACTGATGATGAGGACGATGTGATTAAAGCTTTCAAGAATGATCCTCATTTTACTCGTGATATAGGAGTTCTGAATTTGGAAACTGGAAAAAGGCAGGAAATTGTTTCTCAGATTTGGTCCAACCAGCCGTGTCCCGTATGGATCACACCCAACTTTACGACGATGAATTTGGCGTTAGGCAAATAACCTGTGTTGTAGTTTGTATCTGAACTGCATGCTCTCTTTTTTATTGCTACTATTCATATGTAAAGGAAAAGGCCTGCAAGTCTGATGTCAGGATCTCTTCTTGTAGAACCATCCATCATTTTTCTTTAATGTGGAAACATCACAGTTCTTATTCCTTGTGTGCATCAAATCAAATTCAGGGCTGTTATATTCTTTGCATTTATAGCTGCATACTTTGGTTGCTATTACGTGCTACTGCAATATTTGCATCTGCTCAAAACTGTAGTTTTGTTGGACTTGTTATTGTGATTTACAAATGAAGAAAGCTCAAATGTTGTCGACATGAAGCAAACACACTAGTATTTTGTAACTTCGTAGTTGGCAAATAGTTGTGAATTGTTCATGCGTTATCCTTCTGATGACAAAGGATAAGATGGAGTGATTGTCTCTGAGCTCAATTTAGAAGCATGGAGATGTGTTTTGGCGATAGGCCATTTACTAGATGCCAAAAGTAGACGTGTTGAGTCCTGAAGTTATAATGTTTTTAGTTAACTAGGTACCTTGTTGCATTGGAAAAGGATGTACTGGAAATTTGATATAGAACCTTTTCGCGTATTTTTTACTTTGATTATAATGATGTTGTACTAAAACATTGGCTTCGTTGATGGATGTCCTAGCTTACTGGTATCAACAGTAGACTCAAAAAATTTACTGAGCAGACCACAGCGGCATGCCCACCCCATACTTTCGACCCAGCAACAAACAAATTCAGTTCTCCCGGGAAGAACTCAAACCGTTCTCGCCGAACTTAGCACAACTCCAAAGATACCTAAATTTTGAGTATCTAAATTAAAATTTAGATATTTTTGAAATCCGTATGGTAGCCTAAGAAGTTTCCAACTCCAATAGATACCTAAATGCACATAGGTAAAAAATTTAAATTAACCACATCATCATAATTATGACTTGTAGGCTGTTTTTTATAGTGAGATTTAAACACCATCTTCACATCCGCGAGAAACACAACCAAAATATCGAAGCACAAAGAAGGTCATCGGTTCTTCATCCATGATACCTGACGGTTGTGCCCTCCTGGGGCCACGTGAATTAATCACTCATCGCTACAGGAAGACAGTTTCTGCATCACTATTTAACATGGATCCAAGCTTTGCCGTGTTGATTGCTATGTACGCAAAGAGTCCGACTCCTGAATGCCTCAACAGCAATCAGTGGCGGAGCCAAGATGATCTTGCGCCCGGGGCTAATATGTGGACAGGTGCTAAAACCAGAGAAATTTGGTTGCTATAGATCCATTGCTGTGGAACATTAAGTAATTCAAATCCGTAGAAAGTACACATGTGGAGCTGAATTTCTGAAGGATGAGTCGACCTGAAACATTATTATATGTAGGTACCAAATTTAATGGAGATATGGATAGCTATATTTTAAGTATTTAAAGCAACTCCAATAGATATCTAAAATTTAAGTACATAAATTAATATTTAGGTAGTTGCTAAATCAGTATGAGTAGTTTAAAAATTTCCCAACTCCAACAGTTACCTAAATACACATAGGTATAAAAAAAATTAAATTAAATATATCATCATAAATTATGACTCGTGGGCTGTTTTTAGTAAATTTTCGAATATAGGTCGACTAAAGCATTGTTTGCTATATGTAGGTATCAAATTTGGTGAGGATGAGGATAACTAAAATTATTTTAAGTACTCATGCATATAGTTTTTTTTTTGGAGTGCTGTTTTTTACTTAAGTATCTAAATTAATTTTTAGATACTTGGTTTAGGTACTTATTGGAGTTGCTTATATAGGTATATTGGACTGTTATTTTTTAGGTCAAATACTTCAATTAATATTTAGGTACTGAGTTTATACGATACCCGTTGGAGTTAGCTCTTAAAACTTCAGTTCTGGAGCTTAAATTTCAACTGGATCTACAGAGCTACCACTAATCTTCAGAAAACATAGGGACCATTAATTCTGTGTCTTGAACCACGGAAAGCATCCACTATTAAGAGCATCACCAAGAGATTAGTTAAATCCACTTGTGAAAGCTAAAATAGCCACTTTTCATTAAATCACATCTCTATCAGCTTCGCCATCTCGCTCACCATTATCGCAAGCACGCCATTCTGCAAATCTCGCTCGCAAGACATGGCGACCCGTGGCCCTCGCCATCCCGCTCGCGTTCTCCCGGCCCATCCTCGCGCGCCAGCCCCACCTTCCCATCTTCTGCATTCCCATTTCCCGCCGCGCACACGCTAGCTCTCCTTCCTCGGTACCCTCCCTTCCTACATGCATGCCCCCCACCTTCCCGCCTCGCACATGTAGGAGATAACCACTACCCATGACAAGTGATAGTGCCGATTAAAAGCGAGTGCGGCTTTGAAGCAGTGCAGGTGAACGTCAAGTGTGTTTGGCGACCGTGTCCGAGTGAGCGCCGTGAGCTGCGGGCAAGTGGTGTGCGCGGCGGGTGAGTGTCGTGCACCGCCGCTCAGGGGGGGCGAGCAGTGAGCACAAGCGATCGCGCCGAGCAAGCCGTTCGGTTCTGGTGAGATGTGTTGATTTGAACATGGAGATGGCCGATGTTTTACCTAATCTGTTGGTTAACTCTAGTTTTTTCATGGATGTTTTACTTTACATACTTGCTAAAATTAGGAGATTTGGAATTCATTTTGCACAATCTGTTGGAGTTGCTCTAAGGGCATGTTCCACTTAGGTTTTGGTTTTTTAAAAGGGATGGTGAAATATTTTTTACACTTTAATACCAACGAAAATTTTTTACAATGAAAGTTTTTGGTAAGGGTGACGAGTTTTGAGTAGAGAGCGGAGCGAGGCCCTAGACGTTGGCTGCAACACCTTGAGAGGTGGCGGTGGAGGAGAGGAAAGAGCAGATGCCATCGTGGTGGTGGCAACCAGGCCCAACGCAGCGGCAACGAGAAATGAACTATATACCCTGCTTACTTTGAAGTGTCGAGTGCTATACTCCAAAGTGTATACTCTCTTCATTTTTTAAATTGAGATCGTCGTTAACTTTGAACTTTAACTTTAACCATTCATTTTATTTATAAATTAGCTCAAATGTGTAATATTTTAAGTTAGAGAAATTTGTTTACAGAGCATTGCTCGCTTGTGGCTTTGTCTGTAACACACCGCCTAACGCGATTTTGCCCAGTGGACAGCAAGAAACTATGAATCTTGTCTATCAGACACTGCCTCCATTTTTCCTCAAATTTAAATTATTTTGGATGAGAAAAGCTTGACGAGAGATGTGACAACCCCTAGGCCATTTGCTTAAGCCACGCGCCGTGCCACCGGTCTAACCGAACCGGACTTTCCATCACCGCACCCTACATAGAGGCCGCCGCCGCCTCCTCGTCCTCCTATCCACGCTGCTCAAGCATGCATCATCTGTAAGCACCCTCATCCTCCTCTCTATTCTTAAACTAATAAAACGAATGGTCAAAATTGATGTTCGAAGTCAAGAGCGACATTAATTAAAAAACGGAGGGAGTACCTCAATTTTAAGGATTTTAAAGTTTGAAGTATAGAGCTATGCACGTATACCTCCAATTTTAAAATATTGATATTGGTAACTTTTAAAATTAATTTTAACCATTCATCTTATTTTTTAAAAAAATATTCAAATATAAAAAATTATTAGTTATATTTCAAATACCACTAGTGATAAAAGAAATTATAAAAAAATATTATATTTATAATAATTTTTTAAATAAGGCGTGTTTTGATGTTATAAGTTAACTGTGTTAATATTTTAAAATGTACTTAAAGTATACTCTCTCGATTCTTTAATTGATGTCGCCATTGACTTTAAACATCAACTTTAACCATTTGTCTTAATCAAAAAATTAACTCAAATATGTAAAATTTTAATTTGCAATTCAAATAATTCTAATGATAAATCAAATCATAATAAAATATATGATATTTATCAAAAAAAATTGAATAAAACGAATGGTCAAATTTGATGTTTGAATTCAACGGCGACATCAATTAAAGAACGGAGAGAGAATATATTAAAAGGTTTAAAAATACACAAGAGAACCAATATGTACTAAGAATATAAGGTTGAAAAAGTTGAGCAAATTACTTATTTTCCCCTGTTTTAAGAAGCTATCCCTTATTTGTCCCTAAAATTTTTTACTTCTCTTATATACCCAAATTCTATAACTCTATCCCTTTTATCCCCTTTATTTCATATTTTTTGAGTTTGTAGACAATTTTAACCTTAACAACTTATCCCTTATTTACCCCAAATTGAATCAATGAAAAAAAATATTATTTATGTTTTTCTTTTTAGATTAATAATTAATCAAAAGTCAAGATAATATGAATAATATAATAATATAAGAACATAAATACGCAACAACATTAATTTTACATATTATAGAAATAACTTAACACATTTATTATATCATTCGAAATAATATAATAATATGTAAAATTAGTGTTGTTACGTAATTATGTTCTTATATTATTATATTATTTATATTATCTTGACTTTATTAATTATTAATCTAAAAAAATAAATAACATTTTTATTTATTTATTCAATTTAGTGTAAATAAAAGATGGCTTGTTGAGAATAAAATTGTCTACAAACTCAAAAAATATGAAAAAAAGAGATAAAAAAAAAGATAAAACTTTATAATTCAGATATATATGAGAAGCAGAAACTTTTAAGAATAAATAAGAGGTAGGTTTATCAGGGGGAAATAAGGAATTTGCTCGAAAAAGTTAGGGCGTTGTACATATGCCACGTTGACCACGCAGGACCGAGTCGACGTGAAGCACGACGTAGAGGGGGTCCACGGCCAGTCGGCCAAGTCGTCGGCTTTCACATGGCGCCGTCTCTGTCTACCCGCTGCAACCCAAGCGGTGGCTACGCTCCCCGCGAGTTTCACGTGTTCCTCGTGCGAACGACCCGCCGCGGTGCGCGGTTCAAGCTTCACGGAAAAAGGAGTCCGCCCAGCCACACCTATAAACCTGCAAAGACCTCCCAAGCTCCCACCCACCACACCACCGCGGAGGCCGAAGCAAACTATCAATTTCTTGTTTCTCCACCTCCTCGCAGAACCCCACCAAGAACCGATCGACTGACGAGAGTACAGCACTACAAGAAAGAAGCAGGAGCTCATCGCCGGCGATGGCACCAACAGCGGGAGCAGGAGCGACGACGACGAACACCAGCCGATTCGCGGCCGCATGCGGCGCCCTCAGCTGGTACGTCAAGGCCGCGGAGACGGCACGCGCCTTGCGGGCGGCGCCGGTGGCGGTGCGGCCGCTCCTCCCACTCATGCCTGGCGCTGACGTCGACGAAGTTGTGCCGAAGAGCCGAGAGGACGCCGAGGTCGGGACCGCGCCGTCGCAGCTGACTATCGTCTACGGCGGGCGGGTGCTGGTGCTCGACGACGTGCCGGCGGACAAGGCGGCGGGCCTGCTGCAAGCCGCTGCAGCGGCTCGTGAAGCAAAGACGGCGGGGCCGGTCTCGGCCGCGGACCTGCCGGCGGCGAGGAAGGCGTCGCTGCATCGGTTCATGCAGAAGCGCAAGGGCCGGATCGCCGCGCGCGGGAAGCCGTACCTCCGCCCTGACACGGCGTGCGGTGACCGTGCTGACGAGCTCGCGCTGGCGCTGTGACTCTTCGCACGCGGCCCCTTTTTGTACAACTAGCTGCCAATCGTATTGGAGTCTTAGAACAGGGTACGGGAAGAGACAGAGCAATGTGTGCAGATGAAAGATTTAGGGTCTTTGGAAAGGATTATGATTATTCAAATATAATTTATACTTATTATTAATGAAAACTAGCACCGCTGTTTACGGTGGAAAGAAAAATATTAAATTAAAAAATAATATATTAAAATTAAAATTATAAATTTTTTATTATACGTCACCCTTTATATGCATCGTATCTAAAATTTGATGCACTTTAAAAATTACTGAACAATTATAGGTATTTTTTCTTTACACATTATCTTGTACATTAATAATTATAGCAGAAATTTAATCTTGAGTATATTCTCATCGTGCACATGTATAAATATACATCATGATCAGATCAACACACATATTTTAATAATATAGTCTCGATGCTCATGCTAACGATATAGTTTAAAAAAATATTAACTTAAAAAATAATATATTAATATTAAAATTTGAAATTTCTCATTCTTCCCCGTTTATATTAATATGTCTCCAAAATAAATTTGTTTTATTTTTTAATAACTTTTTTTAAATCTCATATATTTGTTTTAGATAGTTGTATTTTGTTAAAAGTTTGTTACCTATGCTAACGCTATGATTTAAAAGAAAATATTAATTTTAAAAAATAATATATTAATATTAAATTTTAAATTTTTTATTCTTCACCATTAATATTTTCCTTATTTCTACTATTTAACGGTAGAAATTGTCGCTCGTAACCCCCCGTGCTATCCCGCTTCGTTTTGGTTTAGTTACTATTTAACCGGCACTGAAATTGTCGCTTTTTGCATGACAACCAACTGGCGGTGGAACGAGACGACGACGGAGCGACGCGTTAGAATATTCAGTTTTCAACCGTACGACACGGAACGACAACGGAGCGACGTGTTAGGCTAACAATTGTCGGTTTTCATCCGTACAAGCAGATCAATCGGAATAAGGTTAACCAAATTCAGTTTTTTCAATGCTAACAATAGATGGATGTAGAAGTTTTTTGTGGGTCAAAAAAGTAGATCTGAAAAAGGTTAACCATTAAAAAAAACTGTGTTTTTTCTTTTCTATATATATATATATATATGGTAAAATGTTTCTAACAGAGATGAATTAGATTACGTGCATACAGAAAATACACCTAGAATTATTTTTTCTTACAAATCTGACAGGTAAAATCTCTAACATCTCTTACAAATCTTACGGATGAGTTTTTTCAGAACTCTTAAATCTTAGGCTCATATGAACCATTGTTAATTAAAAAACACAACTAATCGAAACAAATATATAAGATTTAAATAAAGTAGTTAAAAAAAACAAATTTATTGGATTCCCTTCTTCCAAATTTCATAGCCGTATTAGGAAAACTATTTATCTACTATTGATACACATATTTTTGTTGGTAGTTGTGTTTTGTTAACTAACAATGGTCTGTGTGGATCTATGA
>BCLG01000330.1:199326-225472 GCA_001602295.1 Zoysia matrella
CTCATTTCTGTTGGAGACATTTTACTGTGTGTACGTAGAAAAGAAAAATTGTGCTTTTTAAGAAATGGAGAAAAATACAATTACGAAACAAAATATATAAGATCCAAAGAAAGCGGTTGAAAAACAAAACAAATTCATTTTAGGTTTATATTAATATTAATGATGAAAAATGAGAAACTTCAAATTTTAATATTAATATATTATTTTTTAAGTTAATATTTTTCTTAAACCGTAGTCTTAACACGAGTATCGGTGCGTATAATATTTTTTAATATGTCAAAATTGATTGGAAAACTGTTGTGGTGGGAAAAGAACAATTGGTAAAAAACTACTATTTATAATATATTGATGCTAGTATAAAATGTAAATGTAATTATAAGTGATTAGGTGTTTTAAGTGACTAGTAGAATGTATAATATAATTTATGATAAACAGTTGCAAAGTAGTTCTATAATCTATACCAAACAGTCCCTGACTAATGGACCCTCCCATTTCTTGGAACGGCGCTAATTCTTCTGTTTATTTTTTGTCTGACCGTAAACCCGTTTTTCCTCGTCATGAAATTGGTGACATATTTGACACCTGTTTTGCCACCCAAAAAGAAGGCACTGGTTCCCTATTCCCCTGCGGATCAATGACAGACAAAGGTGAATGGAAACATTTAATATCACCGGAAAGCATGTGAAGAAAATTCTCTTGTTTCTAACATCTAAGAAAATAAATGCTTGAAGAATCGCAAAAAAAAAAATGACTGCAGAGCCGTAAACCAGTCAATGTTAACAATTTTGTTTAAACTGTGGAAGTCGGTGGGGTCAGCAAAAACCATTAAAAACCCAATTCAGAATTAAAAAAATAAAAATTGGTTGAATTGCTACAGTAAACTGCTTTATTTTTCGGTTTTCTAGGAAAAATTGTGAAGCTGAATAATTTCTTTGGCTTACTAGCCAATTTCACTGGTTTTCTGACAGTTTTACCGGTTTTAATTTTTCTATTTTTTTAAACTGGACCCGTTTGTGAACGTTCATGTTTTGCTTAAACGCATGCCATAGAAAATCCAAAGACATGATACACACGGTAAGGTCTTTTTATTAAAAGCATCTTCAAAAACTAATTTAAAACTCTTCCCAAAAAATGGTCTTTTGAGGACAGCCTAAAAAATCTAGGGAAGTATTTTTCTTGCCTCAAACAACACCCCTAATTGAGCCCAAAAACTATTTGAACTTGGGCCAGATCAGCAAGATTGATTCGTTTTAGACGGTTAGCTGATCCACAAACGAACGCTCCAGCTATGATCGCCAATCCACAGACGAACATCCCATCTACGATCATGAGATCTTCATAGGCATCACGAACAGATTAAGTCAACACCAATCGCAGATCCTAACAATGCTCGCTCGATTCAATCATCATCGCAGAAGCAGCAGAAGGCTACAATTCTGTACGGGAGATACTAAACCTAACACCAAAGAAATTCGAACACGCCCAAGCATCTCCATGCCCAAATTCATCCGTTTTCTTAAAGTTCGGGGGAGCATTCCACCTTTTTGTTCTTTTTCAAAATAAATGCATGAAGAGTCGCACGTAAGTTACATAATTAAAAGCAGAGGATGGGCAAAGGATGGAAAGAGAACAACAAGAACACACTCTCCGCAAGGAAGAGAGCAACAACACACATCAACGCACAACCAGGGTTTACTATTTCGTTTAAACCAATAAAACCGGTCGAGACCGGTTTAACGAAAACCGCGAAAACCGAAAAAACCGGTCAAAAATCGTTTTAAATCGAAAATTCAAAATTTGAATTGTTTGCTACAGTAAACCGGCCAGTTTCACCGGTTTTTACGGTTTCAAATTTCAAAATTTGAAACCCACCGGTTAGCTGACCGGTTTTACCGGTGTATCGACCGGTTTTACCGGTTTTCGGTATTTCAAATTTTTTCAATTTTACAAATTTTTTAAAATTTTTAAAACGAAAACCGGTCGTTCGGTAAAATCGGACCGGACCGGTTTCATCAAAAACCGCAAAAACCAGTCGGTTTTGAGCGGTTTTATAAACCCTGCGCACAACGCACCCGCCAACGAACAACACAACAAAATACATCACGCAGCGACTACATCCAACGGTTGCACTGAAGATTGTCAAGGCGGCTTTATCCGATGGTGGTCCAAGTCCATCGGTTTAATCCCCAGTCAAAGCAAAAGCAACAGGAAATAGCCAAAAAAACAAAAGAGAGCTCTGTGCGAAGTAGTACGCAAGCAGTCGTGCTGTGTCCTCGATGTCGTAGTGGTACCAGCCCAAGCATGCAAGCAGACGGGAGCCCGGAGTCACCGTAGATGTGGGTGCGGATTGATAGTTTGAGGGAGGCGAAAATATAGAGGAACCAGTTAATTCCCCGCGCGTTGTCGTGGAAATTTTAGAAAGAGACTGTATAAAAAACATGATACTAATGAAAACACTTTTTAGAATAAAGATCGATGATTCTATGTAAAGTTGTACACAACTCTTTTACAGTTCTTAAATCAAGACGCCTCCACAACAGAGTTTTCCACTCATCTCTCCGATGTAGCGAGCAGATGAAGTAATTTAAACTTTTGAGAACCTAGCTAAGGATGGTCTTTTTGTCGAAGGCGATAGTTTTCAGGGTACAATGTATTTGAATCTTTTGAGGGATAAGTAAGCCGAACTTATTAGTAATACCTTTGTTATTAGGGTCTTCATGTCTTTCCTTAATACATTAGTCTGAAAGGCAGCGAATGTACTGCTGTTTTATCACCTCAAGACGTCTCAGTTGCTGATTTATCCTAAGGCACACAGTTTTTTACTCTCAAATGTGCACCTGGTATGACTTAACACCATTTATACTCGTCACTCGTAGATCTAGAAAGCAAGGGAAGTGATTTAGATGTCTGACCTTGTCCTATAGCTTCTTCATGTGAGCTGCCTTTCTGCTCTTAGAGTGCTCTCGGTTGGATTACTGAAATAATCTTGATCTCCTTGTCAGCGCTGTGCTCGCAAAACACATGGTAGAACTTCCACTGACTGCAAGCGAGCATATATAGCAAATTAGTAGGGAGATGACACAGATGGGATCATAAACTTGAGGGCCTCGCGGATGATGTACTTGCCTGTGAAGCCTGATGTCTCGAAGATGACGATGTCGAACACCTCTGGCTCAAGCGGCACCAAGGCTAGCAGACGACGGCGATGCGCCACGAGAGGAAACGGTTTAATTCGGAGCAGCGGAGCTGCGGAGCCATGATGAAGCCTGAGGCCGAGGCATGCGCCATCAGAGTGATGGATGGCTCATCATGACTAATATGTTGAGGGAGAAGAAGCGAGGAGGAGCTCAGGGGGCAGACGGAGAAGGCAAAGCAGTGGATGACCCAGATGCAAAATTGTTTTTATCTAACGGTTCAAATAAAAAAGATGACGTGGCACACTGGGCATTCAAGAATGATAATTAGTGAGTGACATAAATATAGATATTAATGATGCTTAGATGTCTACTGGAGATGAGTTTTTACGTATTTTTAAAAAAAATTAATTTAGAAGAGTCAAAGGGGATTTTTAGAAATGTTCTAACGCCAACAAAGATATGGCAGACGTCAACCTTTTTTGAGACACAAATCCTCTGCATTAGTTATCAAGTTAATATTAATGTTCAGTAATTGTTACTAATGCACAATGCATAAATTCAGAGGATTCTTTTTTTTTTTAGTGTGATAATATATTCACTGTTTGGACCGAAACGGCCCAAGTATCGAGTATTGACATGTTTATCTCGTAGGCAGAGGGAGCCCAACTCGGTGGATCCAACGCCTGCGGCTGGCGGCGGCGACCGGTGCCCAGCCGGATCCGGCGAAGAACCCCCTCCCCGTACGTTCTGAGGACACCAACCCTGACCCCGACCAGACGGACGCGGACGCGTCGGTGCCGCCGCCGCCATGGGCTCCATCGAGCCCTTCAATCGGTACGCCTTGCTCCCCTCCAGTCTTCTCTCGGAACTAGATACCCTAGCCGCTTCCGGTGCGCCCGCTGACCTCTGGGGGTTTGGATTGATGTGGTACGCAGGCTGGTGAGGCTGGCGGCGCGCGCCTTCTACGACGACATCTCTATGAAAGGGGAAAACCAGCCTAAGACCTCCCGGGGCGACAACCGCGGTATGGCCGTCGTCGTTCTTGACGCCCTCACCAGGTACCAGGGTTAAGGAACCAGCTCAGCGTTTTCTATATTTGGAACAAATAGCTTAATTACGGCAGGACACAAGGTTGGTTTGATTTGTTGCTAGCTTCATACAGGCTTGCTTGCCAGCCTAGCCAAATCCAAATTTTAGTACCCTTTATAAAAACTTTTTTTGTTTGTTATCATGTCTCCGTTTGGTTATAACAAAGAACGAAGTATGGTCGGACATGCTCGGGTTAGAACCTGTGCAGCCCCTGCATGCTCAACCTGCCTTAATCTGCTGTTAACTCACTCGTCTTGCCATCTGAAATGTATTTCATCTGCTACAAAAATGCCTAAATACCACTATCATTGGGCCTGTTTATCTATGCCTAAAAAATGTCTGCAAATGCCATCAGACGCCAGTGGGTACGGGAAGAAGATCTGGCTAAAGCTTTGAAGCTCCACTCAAAACAGTTACGGCGCATTCTCCGTTTCCTTGAAGAAGAGAAATTAGTCACGAGAGATCACCAGAAGGAGGTTAGATTTGCTTGGCTTGATTTTACCGTATTTGCATTGCTTTGGTTCTGATATCTCAGTTAGACATTATCAGCTTTAAATACAGCTAATGACATGGTATTCTTGTTAATTATTATGCATTTACTAAGTGTCACTAAGTTTGACATTATCAGCTTTAAATACAGCTAATGACATGGTATTCTTGTTAATTATTATGCATTTACTAAGTGTCACTAAGTTTGACATTATCAGCTTTAAATATCAGCTAATGACATGGCATTCTTGTTAATTATTGTGCATTTACTAAGTGTCACTAAGATGTAAACATGATAAATGAGAGCTCACTACTTCCTTGAGGATGTTTCATGTGAGGCTGATCCATTAGCTGTGAATGCTGGTGGGCAAAAATTTGTTCACCTGAATTTTGTCATGATTTTGATGATTAGCTGTACGTGACATGTTCCAAACATCTGCTCTACTTCTAACTATTAGTGGAATACTTATGATTATGGATATCTGAATGGATGCTAGCGACAATGTTACTAAATAGTTATGATTTGTTTCATATTGTTAGGGTTGCTTTTTTATTCTGATTTAATATATTTCTTTCTTGCTGCAGTCGGTAAAAGGTGCAAAAGTACATAATGCTGCTGCTGCAGCTCCCAGCGATGGTCAACCGGTCACTAAGGAGGGAGAAGAGAAAGTAAAGATGCACACACATTCATACTGTTCTTTGGATTATGCTCAGGTTAGCTATACGGAACATATGTGATTAAGATAGATAGATGAGCCGTGGTAGATGTGTAATTAAAAGAAAAGAAATGAGATGTTCCTGTGGTGCTTTTACTTATTAGTAAGAAAATGTCATTTATATTACCTCAACATAGTGGCTTAAATCGGAATAAATTTTTGTTATGTAATTGCTTTTTGATAAGCATCAGGATTTTTCTGTACATTTCTTTATGAAATAGCTTTCAAAGTGCGTGAAATCTAGTACTGCTATGTTAGTCAATCTTGATGTCCAAGATAAATTGTAGGCTTTTAGTAAAATATTTGAGTTCTGTTATTTAATGGTATTTCCTTGTAAAGAAGCTTTTATTTGGCCTGTTCTTGTTAGTCTACTGAGCTCCAGCGGGTGAACACAAAAGATATATTACAGAATCATAGATAACGGTATCAAAGCTAGTGTGATATGTATAGTGTTCTGTTAATTCATCATAGTTACATGCGATTTCCTTTGTCTGTATTTTTACTACCTCGTCACTTTCATTGTTAGGTTTCACTAGTCAGCACCACATTGACACATGTAACGAGGGTGAAGAACCCATAAATCACATAACTAGGAATTCACAGTTGATAGACAAGAGACAGAAAGTGTCGCAATCCTTTTTCAGCATCAACTGTCAGTAGATATGCAATCCTTTTGATAAATAGGGTGTGAAACCCATAAATCACATAAATATTAATACAAGAAAGACGCTCCATTCTTGTGCAGCATCCGATCCAAAGTGACAAAAAGTGTCTTTCGTAGGTGCTCCCTCCATCCCATATTATTTGTAATCCTATTGCCTTTTAGTTTTCCCAATTTACTTGTCATTGTCACTTTTCAATATACCTTTCTCTCTTCCAATACATATCTTACCTCTTTGCTCGTTTTCAGTACATACCACCTTTTTCACCTCTCATTAATTCCTGTGCCCAGATCTAAATGGATAAGTAAATCGGGACAGAGAGAGTACCACAGTTGACATATCAAAGGCTGACATCTCCCTCCTTATGCCTTGTCTCACTGAAATCATAGTTGATATACAAGAGTGTTACCTATCTGTATACCGACAAAATCCAGATTGTGAACATCTAGGCATTTTAATAATGAATAATTTTACTGGACTGGGTTATGAGATCATAACAGAAATAACATAAGGGGCACTTTTGCTTTTATTTACCATTTCTTGAGTGAATGAGCAGAATAATCACTATAACAACTTCCTATTTGTCTTTTGTCTGATTATTGTTTTTTTTTATAATCATGTATATTGTGGTTGATGGAGGTTTATGATCCCCAAATACAGATCTGTGATGTCGTAAGGTACCGAATACATCGCATGAAGAAAAAACTTAAGGATGAATTAGACAGCAGAAATACAATTCAACACTACATATGTCCTGGCTGTAATAAAAGGTATATTTGTTATCTTGTTTATTCCTACTGAACAGAAAGCTGGTACCGTAACTTGGTCTTGGTATCTGCAGGTACTCAGCCTTTGATGCATTACAATTGGTAAGCTATACGGATGAATATTTCCATTGTGAAACTTGCAACGGCGAACTGGTTGCGGAGAGTGACAAGCTTGCTTCTGAAGAAATGGGAGAGGGTGATGACAATGCAAGGAAGCGCAGGCGTGAGAAGTTGAAGGACATGCAGCAAAGAATTGATGTTGGTATTCGCTTCTTTTTGAAGCACACAATACTCAAATTTGTACATATTTATTCGACATGACATCATAAATGCTGCTGAGAAGAGGTGGCTGCATAGAGAATTTTTTTTTTACTGTTAATATAATTTCTCAACACTGCATGAGGCTCCTCTTAGTTGTGTCCCTAATAGATGCTTTTGCTTTTGACATATTGCTTTAGGCCACATGACATACGACACATAAATAGTGACAACAATTTAATGGTGATACATCGACCTGTGAAACAAATGCAGTACAAGTATGCGAAGCCATGCCATATCGCTCCTGATGATGCGATCGACGTTGCTATGCCCTTTAAAGACTATTTCAATATCGAACTTATTAGCATAGAATAGCTTATATCTCACCTGTATTTTAGGAGGTTTTGCTACGTACGAACCATATCATTTCTTATGTCTATGATAACTGCCTGCTTACACTTAATTGGAATTTCATTCAGCTCTTACAAAGGTTAGAAATGTTTTGATTGGTATGACTAGAAGTGCTTGGAAGTTCAGTATAGTGGTCTCCATGGTAAATAATGACACTATTTGGTCCTTAAAATATGTATCCTGTTCTATTTGGAACTGTTTGTAGTAATTACACTGTATTCCATGATGAAGTTTATTTATATCTTGTTGAATTACAGAGTTTTGAACATGAGATTTTTTTTCTCTATATTTCTTTGTCTAATAATTTGAATTGATATTTGTACAATTTTAGGAGCAATTAAAACCATTGGTTGCACAACTTGATAGAGTGAAGAATCTTCCTGCACCTGAGTTTGGAAGTCTACAAACATGGAAAAGAGCAAATAATGGTGCTTTTGCAAACGGTGACCCTGGTGCATCTGATTCATCTAAGAACTCACAAGGGCATAATGGTACACCAATGCCCTACCTTGGAGAGACAAAGGTAAAGCCACTCATTACTCACTGGGTTGTCTGATATATTAATTCTTGGTTTAATCTCAACCCGTGGCATCCTGGCAAACATTTCAATCGTATCAGCCTGCCCTCATCTGCACATAAGATACTGGTGTTTACCTTCTACCAATCAAATAATGATAACTTTATGAATAAAATGTGAACTGTTTATTCAAAACACAAAGGTTCTGATCTCTTTCCTTAGAAAAAGCTTGTACTTTCCATATATAATTTTCTCGTAACGTATCTAGAAAAGAAGCTCGTACCTGTTACCTTTGTATAACTTGCATACAGTTTCCTTTCTTCGCAGACAATTTTTTTCAGTCAGATTATTTCTTTTCATCTCCAGGTTGAAGTTGCTCTAGGTCCTGATGTAAAAGAAGAAGGTTCTGAATCTGGTGCTAATGGTGCGAATCAGAAAGTCTTACCTCCTTGGATGATCAGACAAGGCATGAATCTTACAAAGGAGCAGAGAGGAGAGACCAGTAGCCCAGTGAAACAGGATGAAAAATCTGAAGCCAAGGATGACAAAAAACAGGATGCAAAAGACGAGAAGACTATACAGGTCAGCTTACAAGTGGACAGTAGCTAGATTCTAAATTTCTAATGTGAAAAGACTGTACAGCTTTGAAATGTTTTTTTCTTGCTTCTGTATAATAGGAGGAGTACATAAAGGCTTATTATGAGGCTCTAAGGAAAAGGCAGGAAGAGGAAGCCGAAGCAAGGTTGAAGCAGGAAGATCAGTCATTTGTATCGGAGTCTGAACGCCAGGTGGGAAATAAGCATAAACGGGAGGATGAGGATGACGGTGTTGAATGGCAGGAGGATCAACCTGAAGGTATCTTATGCTTATTGATCTTTTGTAGCTTCAGTGATTCAATGTAGTTGTAATTGTATGCTTATATGTATCTTATGCTTATTGATTCTAGTGCAATACTTTCTGTAGCTTCAACTTACTACTCAATTAGTGTCTAATAAAATAAATCATATCATGACTGCTGGAGGATCCTGTTATTTACATAGTTTGAATATTGCAAGTCCAAACATATGTGTCATTATTTTTCGAGGCACTTTTCTTTTGTCCTATTACTTTGCTTAACTGCTAGTGCAATCAATAATCAGGACATTTTTCGTGCCATCCCTTTCCTCAGTGCCCCCCTATGACATCAGTCAATTTTTCATCTATTCAGCTTTTTTGCTGATTCTATGACCGGACTTCAGAAGTTCCATCATTTCTTTTTTGAGAATTAATCATTGCATTGCTAGAATATTTTTTTTTTGATAGAATCCATAGGGTATATGTAAGTCCTGGGCTTAAAGGAAAAAACAGAAAGTCATTCCTGCAGTACCATGTTACATGTCTTCATATGCAGAAATATTGAGCTACTTCCAGATATTGGACCTCCTATTGCATGATTTGTGCAATTTAGGATGGTTTGTCCACCAAATCTAATCTGTTTCGACTCATTTAGGAGATTCAGCCGAGACATACAAATTGGCGGACTTGAATGCAGAGGCCCCAGAATCTGGTGATGATGAAGATGACTTTGAGTGGGAAGAGGGTTAAAGCCTGTAAAGGTAACAAGCGACATACCTCATGGATTATATGGAGCTAGTTCAAGCATGATTGTCATCAGTGGGGTGATCTGATTTTGCCAGGATTCCCATGACATAGACAAACGTGAAAAACACTAAACAATTTGTTTCTGTGGTGCATTTGACCATGAGAAACTGGTCGACTATTTTCCTTGCAAGAATGTTGAAAAATTGGGACTTTGGCAGCAAATGGACATCTACCCTATGATGATGATGAGTTACTGTGGACACTAACATGGTGTGGATGATTTGATATACATTTGTAAGGCTCGCAATGTGTGAATCAGCATGTGTTAATCTAGATTGATATACCTGTAAATTAAACATCGTTTCCCTGAAATGCATTATGTCAGTTTGTCGTGAATGGAATTCATGTAATAAGATGATATGAATGGTTGCTCTAGTTAGATGCATGTAAATTTCCATTACTGCGATACGATTAGTGTACCTTCTGTCTAGGTTCACGTCCAGTTATATTGTTTAGATGTTACATCCATCTCAACAGTTTCTTACTTATAAATTGTTGTCGCTGAATCATGCTCTAACTAGAGGTAGTAATAGACCTATGGTTTTTTTTTTCCTGAAATGGGTCGCTACGCCGTCTCATGCGAGAAAGAGACCCTAAAAGCTGCAACCGTTAAGTAATTTACAAGGAAAAAAACGAGAAGAGAGGTTCACAGCTGGGGTGAGCTTTTGCTTTTCACAACCCGTACATTCTAATACACTTAAGTCAAAATTAATACTATCACGAGTCCATTTTAATAAAGCGTAGTAGATCCTAGTTGTCCGCCCAAACATCTTCAACATCCATCATGATCATCTGCACTGGGTCCTCTGCCAAATCACTTACTCTTTTCGGTTTTAAAATATTGACACTATTTTTTTTTATATCAACTTTAATCATTTGTTTTATTTAAAAAGTATAATAATATAATATATTTTTATTATCATTTGCATTATCATTAGTGGTATTTGAAACACGACTAATAAATTTACATATTTGAACAAAATTACTGAATAAAATGAATAATCAAAATTGATGTTAGAAGTCAACAGTGTCATACCAAAGAGAGAGTAGTTTGTAATATTGTCTGGGACTTCTGTTCTGCAATGCCCATTGACTGTCTGTGTTGTATTCATCTCAAAACAGGAGAATGCAAAATAAAATTATATTGTAGGAATATTTCATTGACAGTAAAAAAAGTTAGACTCCATTTTCTATTGTTCCATGCTACCCAACAAAGTGCAACGCATCCCAACACATAGCAGTCCTCACCTCGGGTTCTACATGATGCACACGTGGAACGACAACATGCTTCGCTTTTCCTCCCTGTTGCCTTGAATCATGAAAAAATATTTTTCTAGGCTTTTATGTATTTTATTTGTTAGCTAGAACAGTATCCCCTAGAATATATTTATTTTTTTAGGAAACCCTAGTATATATTATCATGCCCTTGTATCATGCTTCAATCACTTCAGTTTTGTTGCGGAGATAAATTCTTTTTATGTTTAGTTTCCATGGCATTATTACAAAGAATACATATGGAGGTGTGAACCTAATCTTCTTTACTAGACGAAATCTGAACACAAGCTCAGCCCACTACTGCAATCTACCTTCCCATAGAAACAAAAACAACAGGGAAAACTTTTCCCTACAAAATACCTAGCAAAAGATTTCAAGGGAAAATGTTGATGGGAAAGAGAAAGTGCCTTAGTTTTTTTTTTTTTGAAAATCCACAGGGAAAGAATTCGCTCCCTAAGAAACTTGTTCCAAGGGAAACTATCATGGTCACCTGCACATGCAGTTCCCGATGGTATATCGTTGTCGCCTCATTGCCCGCGGCTCCGCACCGCAGCCGCCCCTCTGCCACTTGAGATGAGATGTACCTGTGAGAGATGAGGGAGAAGTACAGGATGATAAGATATGGTGGAGAGAACGAGGAGGTGCTGTGGGAGACAAATTTCGCAATGGTTCCGTGGGCAGTGCTTTCACTACCAAACTAAAGTTTCCTAGGGATTTTTTTTACTTCCCTACGATTCTAAGGAAACTGGTAGGGAAAGAAACCTTTCCCGAATAAATTTAAAGCCCCAAGGGAAAGTTTTACATTTCCCTAGTGCACAGTAAAAACCCTAGAAAACGAAAATATTTCCTAGAAAAACTTGTTGATTCTAGTAATAACCCCTCATTGCGCCACATTGATAGCAATTGTAAGAGCCACTGGATTCCAGTGAAATTCAATCCCCACCGCTCCCCCTACCCCACGCCGACAGGATCCGCCCCCTACAGCGAGGGAGCGCCGGCAGAACAAGGGCTCCCTAGTGACTGCCACGATGATGAGCCCCTTGTCCCAATGACAACAAACCCTGCCTCCCCCACTGCCTCGACACTACCATCCACCCCTCACCTTGCCGCCCCCACCACCTCAGCAACAACGACCTCTGCCCCCTACCCCTCCCTTCCTCACTTTTCAGCGACCATGCTGGGAAGATCATCTCCAAATGACAAACTTTTGCTCGTGCAAGCTTTAAAAAGAATGTGCCATGCTATAGCTTTTACTGGTGATGGCAGAAATGATGCTGGCTTCTGCATTGCATAAGCTGCCACATTATGCTCAATATATCTGTCGGGATCATAAGACCGGGACACCTAAATCCCAGTCCATCTCTCAATCCAATAAGAACGCCCCTCCATCGGAATGCAAGAAGAATTTGGGCTGTCAAGGTGGCCCACCTGTGAAACGAGGCCAAGAAGGTGGGAGAAGGCCCAGTCTGACCCTCGGGTCAGAATAGACTTGGGTGCTACTTCTCCTGCGAGACTTGGGCGCTATTTCTCTTGCGAGACTTGGGCGCTACATCTCCTCCGATTTAATCATGATGGACGAGCAACACTCAAGATCCGGATGGAATCTTTGCCACTATCTGGCAGACTGGGGTACAAGAGAGTCTGAAAGCTGCTTTGTAACCTGTTGTGCCTACACCTATCTTGGTGGTAGGATCAGAAAGACCCACGCCATGTAACTTCAGTTCGGCCAACCCTATATATATAAGGCTGCACCAAGGGCTTTTCAGATTCATGAGATAAAATACGAGACACGCATACACCACACACACAGAGAGAAGGAGATAGTAGCTTACCAACTCCTCCAACATTGTAATCCATCCTTCAGTCTCATAAGGCATCACCCCTTTATTGGACGTAGGGCACCTCGCATGAACCAGGTTTTTAAGAGTTCTAACCCACACCTCCGATATCTTCCCCTTCTAATCTAAATTCTACAAGTTAGTGGTGAAAAAACACAGGCAAGTGGCACGTTAGGTAAAGGATTGATCTCTATGTGCATTTCTTCTACATCTTCTTTGGTGACTTCGCTCATCTTCGTTGTTGGAGACAGCACTGTCTCTCACATGCGCTTCACGAGTGTTACAGTCGCAATCGCCGCTGATGGGCGTTCGTGGCGCATCCCCAAGTACTTAGTCGGCCAATCCTTCCGCTTCGAAAGCCTAGACTTCATCGCTGTTCAAGACAACAATCTGCAACTCCAAGCCTTAAGCACGTGTTTAAAGGTGCACGTTGCCGCGCCACCAGGTGCACAACATGTCGCCATGCTCGCAAGGGACTCCTTCATGACCCTACCCTCGAGTGTCATGGTGCATACGGCAGAGGCCGGTGATGAGGTGTTCCTCAACCACACCCCGCCCGACAACGTCACGCAGAAGTGCCGGGAAGTTTTCCTCACCGAAAAGCCCAGCGGCTCAAGGCTGAGAAGGTAGATCTTGAAGAAGTCTGCTGCACCCTGCAATAGAAGCAGGCGGTGCTTCAGCGGCAGCAGCAACAGCAGGCCATGTGCTAGCAGTCCGCCAACGCCAGTGATCATGGATTGTATGTTTACGAACAGCCGATGGCCAACGGGACTTCTGATTTCTAACGCAGGAGTAAAACCTTGCGGCAACAATGATCATCCTCAACAAGATCGCGAACCATGAAGACCTTGGTCTCCGTAGGACCCATCAGCACTTGCGCGCCTTCCTCAAAGGGGCACTTCAAAACCAGGAACCGTCCACCCACGATGACCCACGACGCTCTAAAGCCCGTGACAGACGACAGCACCGCGATGGTCAGCAAGACCAACCACCAACGCTTCGCAACTCTAGCAGCCGACACCCCCCGACGGGACGCTCCCTCAGTTCACCAGCAACTCCACCCCAAGCGAGATGCATGTCACACCATCTGCGAGAGACCGCCTGGAGAGAAAGCGAAGCTCGCTCTGGGTCCATCAAGGGAAGACACTCTTGATGGAAGACACTCTGATCCACGGGGAGGCGAGCAGCCCTCTAGATCCTTCCAAGGATGATGCCTTGGCCAGCGTGAAGATAGTCGGGACCACAGCCAAGTTCGAGCATAGTCGGACCCAGGGCATTTGGGGCGGCCATGTGACATGCGAGGTTCCTATCTCAATTTTGTGCGCCAACCAATATCATCAAGTACACTGGGGAGACAAATCCCAGCCATTGGCTAGAGAATTGCCATCTTGTTTGCCACACGGGGGTGCCAATGACCTTTTCGCCATATGGTGCCCATCACCATTTTTGGCTGACTCAGCAAGGGTGTGGCTTGAGCATTTGCCAGATATTTGTGTACACAACTGGTCCGATCTCCATCACCTCTTCGTCGGCATCGTTCTGGGGATTACACCTGGCTCGGCAACTCGTGGGACCTCAATAACAGTAAAAAAAACCTAGAGAATCCCTCTAGGGATACATTCAACGCTTTTGCTAGAAGCATAAAGAGCTTCTTAATGTAAATGACGCCGATGTCATCAACGCTTTCACATTATGTACGACGTCCAAGTCGCTGGCTCACAAGCTTGGATGCAAGAACCCATATACCGCCGTGACCTGCTCGTCAACGAAACTATCTTCGCCACTAGGTAGGAGGCTATTCTTACCAACTTCGACAAGGGCAAGGCTAAGGTCAACGCAGAGTACCATGACAACCATGATGACAACATGGGTCAACACCATAAGATCGTTAGCGCCACTGATCGGACGAGAAGACCTCAAACATGGCTGTTCAATGAACACTTTGCGAAGATGCTCGATAAGCCTGGCCCCAACCATGCCCATCCGATCAAGCACCTTTGCCGGGACTGTGACTTGATGAAGCGGTTCCTTCGAGGTGACCCTAAGTTCGCTCAGTACTTTAGAAAACCTGAACCTCCGGCGAAGGTGGAAGAGAAAGAAAATGACCCTCTCCCTCAAGAGCTGCACTTCTGTATAATTGATTGATGCGTAAGCAGGAAAGGAACTGTCTGCAACAGTCAGCCTCCAGAATAGTTGGGTTGGGTTTCATTTCTGTGCTTGGTTTCCTTTGGGTCTGTTCTGATGGCCGACCCAGCGAGTACATGGACAGACCCACTATGCCCATTGGAGTGGTGGGGCATAAAAAGAACCAAAAAATGGCAACCCACGGTGATCCGCAAAATGTTGCTGGATCGATGGATTCCGGGTGGTTAGCTCCATGGTCAAAAGCTAATTTACTCTCTAAACTATATTTTAATTTATTTTATCATGTCAAAAATATAATTTTGGGTCAATTTACGTCCTCATGCAATTTTTTGTTTTTTTTCTCAATACACAAGTGAAATATTGAGATTAAACTTTACGAGATGATAAAGCACATTAACACATTTTAAAAAATGATTACAATAGTTTATCACTATTTTTATAGAGAAGTAATTTAATAGGTAATTAATCTTTAGGATACAAAATTGTATGCAAAATAATGGTAAAAAATTTAAAATGTATTTTTCTAATATATGTTACGATGTGCTTTATCATCTCATTAAGTTTCATCTTAAAATTACGCTTGTGTCCGAAAAATTAAAAAAGATAAATTACACGAGGAACTAAATTGATCTAAAATCATGTTTTTACGGGGTAAAATAAACCAAAAAATAAGAGTTTGTCTATACATGAGGGGATTAAATTGGACTGTGACGGCCTTTTTTTATTTGATCAATTTTATGTCTTGATGAGGATAATCAATTATCTACAGTAATGAAATAATATATATTATTCATGTATTAATATTTATTAGTATTAATACTATTGCAGAAATAAATATAAAAATATGTTAATGTCACTAAATATACTATAATTATCTTACTTAATTAAATAAAAATAAATATATTATTATTTTTCAAATATAATCTTATATTAATAAATAATAATTAACAACAAAATAATAATTGTTATCAAATTACTAGCTAGCATGTTTAGACACTGTGGATAGATAGGCTCATCCAACAAAAAAAAACCTGGACAACTGCATCTAGCATTTATGAACAAATCTCAAACTTCGATGACCCCACTGACGATGAGCCAAACAACTCAAAATATTGGATAGAAAATCCTTATTTTCTGGGTGCTAGCCGTCTCTAGAAAGGATTCATATGAAGCAACAACAATGACATGATAGTGAAAAAAGTGGGGTATAGAACCAAGTATTATTCGTCTAAAGTAGAGGGGAGTTTAAATGGAAGAAGAATAAACAAGATAATATAATGTTATAGGAATGGATGATAGTGAGTGATAAGTTTGACATACTAATTTCGCACCATCTTATACTCCTTTTGACGACCTATCATCTGTTCGATATGGTTTGTATAAACGACATTACAGAGAAAATTATTTATATGCTAACCATCCACTTGAAAAATATTAGTGACAGTTGCTAGCACCAAAAAGCAAAATATTCTTCTATGAATTGGAACAACAATGATCACCAACGAGAATGAAAAAATACTTTAATAAATCACTTTACGGAGTCATATATGCATTTATATGATCTAATAAGAAGACAGAACATAACACTCTTTTGGTGAGAAAATGATGATATTTATTAATAATCACAAGCTGTTACAACTTTCATAGTAATGAAAAGATGAAAAGAAAAGGCTGTACAATTAAACAATGATCACCTGAAAACGGCAATACAGTATATTCCACTAACTAAAATCTACATCATCAACAACACTAGCATAAAAGCGGCCATCCCTAACATCTATAGGCTATATCATATGACACAGCTAATTTAACCTCATTTACCACCACAAACAACAAAGCGTAGCGACCTTGACCAGTGGACCTTACATTATTGTAAAGGCTGCGAACAGAAGAAAGTATCTTCAGATACTACATGGTACCTGGTCCTCCTCCCTTGTTTGCACCTTGCAGCTGCTCCATCGGGGAGTTGGCAATATTACTGACCAATCCATGCGAGCTCAGTTGCGGACTAGGGGGCGGGCCTGGCGTGGCGGCCACAGGACTGGTCACAGTATTGCTCATTTGCTGAAGAGTTCCTGAGCTCAACTGGGGGCTCATTGCAGCGTGCTGACTCACTTGCTGAGGGCTTATCTGCTGCTGCTGCTGCATCATCAGTGATTGCTGTGAGCCAGCAGGCGAGCCCACTTGAGCTTGCTGTAACGGAGATCCCATTTGTTCCTGCTCATGCTGTAGTTGTTGTTGCAGCTGTAAATGTTGCATTTGCTGCCGGTGTAGCTGCTGCTGCTGTGGGTTCTGTTGGAGCTGCTGCTGCAGCTGGGGGTTTTGTTGGAGTTGATGGGGGTTCTGCTGGAGCTGCTGTTGCTGGGGGTTCTGTTGGAGCTGCTGCTGCTGCTGACGGTTCTGTTGGAGCTGCTGCTGCTGGGGGTTCTGCTGGAGCTGCTGCTGCTGCTGCAACTGCTGCAGCTGCATTTGTTGTTGAGCGTTCAGCTGAAAGTTAACTCCTGGCATCTTTGGAGGGACCATAGAAGACATCATAATCCTCTGTAATGAGCTGAGATTGCTTCTATTAAGTGGATGACCCATCATGGACAAGCCACCAGAGTTAGGAAGGATTGGAGAACTGCTCCCAGGCATTCCAACAATTCCAGTCTGGGGATATATGCCTGCCCTTTGCTGTGCCATTCGCATCTTCAGGAGAGCAGGGTTCATACCTGGACGAAGTCCAGCTGCAGCAAGGTTCGATGCCATTCCAAGATTCATTGGATTGGAACTGTTACCTAAGGCTGACATCGATCCCATAGGGGATGAAATTGGCCTCACATTTCCCATTCCCATAACGTTTCCAAGACCACTTAGGCTGACGACATTGTTAACCACATTGCCCATGTTCATGGCTGAGCCAAGCCCCATCATCACTTTCCTCGACATAGGTTGTTGCTGCATCTGAAGCTGAAGTGAAGTAGAAGTAGAAGTAGCCTTATTGTTACCCATCTGACTTGAGCCAACCGGAAGATTTGTTCCAGGCCCCATCATCTGAGATAATGGACTCGTTGGTAATAGTTGAGGTCTCTGCATCTGGTTGAGAGGAAGTGATGATGGTTGCTGCAACTGTGCTTGAGCATTTTGCTGCAGTGGTTGCTGCTGCTGTGCCGACTGTGGCTGCTGAGCCACATCTGGGTCAAGTTGCTGGCTCCTTGGAGGCATGGCTGCCCCTTGCATGTAACCTTGCTGCATTGCTAAGATCTGGTTGTTATTTGCAGATGAAAGTATCCTATTACCAGGAAGCTGTTGCATTGGAGTTCCAGGTGATATATTTGTAAGGGCTGCAGCATTGAGTTGCTGGCTTACACCTCCCTCTTGCTTAATGTCACTTGTTGAATTGTCTGGTAATATTCCTGACAGTACATTGAGGTTGCCAGGAGGGGTGCCACGCACAACTTGATCGTCTGCCTTCGATAGACCATCTTTCAACATCTAGGATCAAAAGTTAAGAGATGTTAAAAAATAAGAACATTGTCTTAGCATCTAAATTTGTCAGGTCTCTAAGGCAATGGAACACACCAGGGGAAGAAGTTGCTCTCCAAGCAAGTCGGCATAGTACTGCAGTAAAAAACAACTAGAAAGTTATGCATAGAAATCAAAAAGAACAGTATGCAGCAATGTTTTGAGGCCTTAATACTACGGAGGGCAACAGTCAAGATTTTGCAGTTAACAGCATACCTTTGTTGGTAATATGAATACAGAATCAAGTGAATTCGGACCATCAAAATCTTCTACATCTCCATATTGCATTCTTACAGTTTTATCAGGCATTTCCTGGAAGACAACCCGGAATGGCCTTGCATGACCTGGTCAACATATGCATCATACATAGTTAAGAGTATTATCGTATTTCACCCTCATTTCTCAAAGACTATAGCTGTGTGTGTAAAAGCATACCTTGGTACATGCCGTTTGTGCTCAAAAAATTTATTATTCTAGTCTTGCACGTGTTTATAGATCCAGTAATCATAGAGTTACAAAGTGGTCTTGTTGTATCTATATAATCCTCCGTATGGAAGCAACTGGAGAGATAGCTGGCGACATCTTGGTTCGCACCAACCAGTTTCCTTTGAGGTATCTTATCAACTTTGTTCTTCTTACTGTGCAGCTGGTACCTGAAAAGAAAAACAGCAGCAATCATAATAACCCAATGCAAGGAAAATACCATCAAAATTTAAATACAATGACAATCTTACTGTCAAAAACTAAAAATATAAATTCTACACCGTAGCCAAATCTCAGTATCAGCTATGTAGAACCTTAAAACGGGATCTATATTGAATACAACAATAACAAAAACCTGTATAGATCAAGTGTTATATTTAAACACACTTAGAAAGCAGATCAAGTGCAATAACCAGAGGAACAATTAGCTTCATAGAAAATCTCCATAAATGAAAAATAGTGGGAAAATTAAACAAAAAAAATCAATGGTTTGTTAATAGCAGATGCTGTTGATGCTATGCCATACCGCTGGGAAAGAGTATCAATTTTTACAAATTTTTCCAGGATCGCTTGGTCTCCCACAGGTGCGGTCCCAATGGATGGGCTGCTCGCATTCAACATAGAGTGCATGTTTGAAACACTGGCTGGAGACCCTACACCACTCACAGATGGTTGGGTTTTGGGGACTGAATTTGTTTTTCTCTTTGAAGGAGCAATAGTGGACTGCTGTATCCTGTGCATAAAATCACTAGGGCTTGAAGCTACAGAAGGGTAACCAATGGTGGCACTGGAATTTGCAAATTTATCTTTTTGTACTCCTATTGCAGCAGATGTCACAGCAGAACCAAACTGACCACTCATTGAGCTGCTTGATATCTCTCCAGATTTAGAGGACACTGGAGACTGAACCATTGGTACAGATGGGGCACGAGAGTTGGGAGCTAGCTTTCTTCTCTGATTAATTTCATCTTTTTTTATGTTCTGCCACTGTGCCATGTTTGGAATATTGTTTCTTGGAGTGGATTGCTGGGGCAAATGCTGAGCCTGGGATTGCTGTTGATCCAGCATAGAACCTTCAGGTGCCATAGATTGTAAACTGTGTTTCAATCTATCAAAACCATCCGTCTGCTCTTGCTTAGCACCATATTTCAAGCTCTGCTGATTTACATAAAAGGAAGCTCCTGAATCTTGCATATTGTTCGTCATTGGAGCAGGATATCTCTGACCACTCAATGAAGAAGCTGCATATTGCATCTCCTTGACATCTAATTGTGGATGCAGCTCTTGGTTCTTCCATTGCATCTCCTGCCCTCCAAGAGATTGAGGCCTTAACTGGTGCTGCTGTACATCATCAATGACACCAGGCTTTATTCTCTTAGGATCTGGAGCATGTTGCATTTCCCGCTTCACAGATAAAAGGCCATTGGCTGAGACGGAGTCATTGTAAGTCATCATGTTCTGAGGAGAGGAAATGCTTGAACTGACTCCAGTGAAATTGGCAGGAGATCCAACTATACGATCATTACCAACAGTAGAATAACTGATACGTTGCTGTACACTAGATTGCATCAAAAGCATTCTGGCAGCATCTTGTGAAGAATTATTTGGTCTAAGTGGTTGAGGAACACCAGAAGTATTTTGAAGAGTACCACTATCAACAGCCTGTTGAGCTGCATTACCAGCTGCGATGCCCATCTCATCAGCTTTGCCATTTTCAGACAACCTATCAATGCATACCTTTTTACCATGAGACATGTTACTGGATGTGACAACAACTTCAGGATTTTGTTTCATCCTCCTCTTTTTTCCAATGCCAAGGTTCAACTGCAAGAAATGAAAAAGGCTTAGTAACTCAAGGTTATACCTACAATGGCATTGTTTTCTGATTCGCACATGTTTGTACCTTATGAGGGGCAGGATCCTGACAAAGGCGGTCCAATTTAGGAGTCGGGTCTAAGCAAAGTTCTGGCTGTAGAGCTCTGATCATAAGTGCCTCCGCTTCCTAGAGAAGCATGTATAGCATAAAGATCATATGGGTTCAGCAAACAAAAAAAAATGCCTAGAAGTCTCAGGTCCCCTAGTTCAATAGTACATGCATGCACCCAGCACTACGCAAATTTTACATTCTTTTACTTTTATTTTGGTGTCATTAGCCCTTCAAAATTTACATATGTAATTAAAGAGGCCAAAATGAACAATGTTGGGGGTCAGAAACACAGAATACTTACCACAAAATCCCGGTAACTCCAGGAATCGTCAGATAGCAGAGCAATGTCCTTTACAATATTCTCAAATGTCATTCGCAGGCGTACTTTATTCACGACGGGAAGTCCTATGTCAGCAGATGACACTGCTACTTGATTGGATGCACACTTTCTGTAGTCACGTATCTAGAAGGGAATTTCATTACTTCAAACATTTATGTAACAACACAACAGAAAGTAATATGCAAGACATATGATATGGGCAAATAAAGATCTAAACAATCTACATGCGTAGTAGCAGTTTCTAGAAAAATTCTGAGAAGAAGTATGGCATTATGCAGGATTTTTATTTTTATTTTTATTTTTTGAAATCGCATTATGCAGGTTTTGATTGTGAAAAGGCTACCCAACCTTCAAGTCAAAAAAAGGGAAAAAGTCTACCATAGAGGACAGGAAGACAGTACAGAAAAGTAACAGATACTTTTTCAACCATATATCCAAAAAAAAAATAGGGAGTACAACATAAGAGAAAACATTCATAGTTCAGATTCTGCAAGTTGAATAACATAACATGCATATCATTTCTTAAATCATATAAGACGACAGACCTCACAAACAACTGATCCATTATAGTACTTGCTTGGTATCTCATCAAGAAGATCACCGGGTAGTCTCCCAGCTTCAATAGCCTGCAGGTCATGAGGAAACTTATGTAACAGCAATGTGAATAATATTACTGAATTTAGAAAGCTAAAAAGGACAAACTTAGTCAATCACTTTTTTTGAAACTTAGTCAATCACTTCCGAGAATTGTTGTCAAAATTCAGCCAAGTACGAACTACTGACACACATTGAGCTCCAATTATGTTCTTATTGTGGAATGGAACTTCATGAAAATACAAGAGATTCCTCAAAAAAAAAATTAGATGAGGAACATTTTCATGTACTTCAGCTCCAACTATATTCCTATTGAAGAACAAACTTCTAAGAGAGCTTGCATGTAATTCATCAGCTCCAACATTCTGATTTGGATCATATTTGCTCATTTATTTATAGTATAGTAATGTGCCATACTCAAAAGTAAACTAATAGAGTAATATGATTTTGGCTTTTCCCATATTTGTTTTAGTTTGGACATAAAATATCAACGCCAATATGGTCTAGACATATCCCAGAAAATTTTAATTTTATCCAACATATTTGTATTCGAAATTTGCAAGTAATTATAGATATTTTATATATTAAGCTCACTGAGTTTGTGTTTTCAGGTAAAAATAAATAAATTCGAATGAGTACATAGTTATATCATCGATATCATGCCTTACCAATGTTTGTGCACTAGGCTAAATGACATAAATACTTCCATAAGTAACAATTACAACATCCAAGTATCTGTATTTCAAGTTGTTCAAATTGATGTTCAGTATTTTACGTTGTTCGTTATTGTGTTTCATATTATTTTAACATATCCTCCTTGTTAACGGGGTTATAGGCCACAGGCTTTATTGTACGTATTCCTTTTCTAGGGTTTCCTGCTGTACCCTATATATAGCTCCCATTGGAGCTGGAATCAATACAATCAACCTCCCTAACATGGTATCAAAGCTAGGTTCCTGATGGGTTTCATATTTTCTTTAGCAAATCCCTCGTGAGCCATTTACAAAAAGTTTCAATCCCTTCTCAAACACTCGAAAAATTATTTTGCCTTCTGTGCCCCCCTCCCCACCCCAGTTTGAGATTTCTCTTCCCCTATACACCACTCATGAGTAGAAAAATACCCTTAAACATTTTTCCATCGTAGATGTAACATGAAACTAATTTTTATAAAATAATAGCTCACAAAGAGAGTTACTGATATTTTTTTAGAATTTTTTCTAGTTCTTTAATGCATCTAAAAATTAAGGTTATTCAAAATTCTTGTAAAATTTTTAATTCTTAATTAATATATACTGAATTTGCAATGGACCTGATAACAAAAGTTACTCATCGATATATATCCTGTAACCATAAAAATTGGCAATAGAAGTTGCCTTTTATTGAGCCATACCAAAGAAGAAGTAAAAACAAATCCCTAAAAAATAAAAGAAAACCCCTCGGGAATGGCATACAAGGGAAGGAAAATCTCAAACAGGATCATAGAAGGGAAAATCATTTTTTCCAGTGGATGAGAAGGAATCGGTAGTTTCATTAGTGGCTCACAAGGGATTTGCCTTTTTTTTCTTCTAGTCTATTTCCAGTAGCAGATCTATTCTTTTTCCCCACGAGGATTACCTCTCTCTTTACCTCACACCACCACCAGCTTCTCTACTGCTAGCTCCATCCCCACGAGTACCCCCTCCTTCTGATCGGCTCAACAACGCACAGTCTGGCTCCCTCACACACCTGCATTTGATCCACCACGCCCGATCTACCTCTCTACCATCGTGCATGTGGCTTCCCCTCCCCTGCGGTTGTGTCTCCACCATCCAGCATCGCTACTCCAGTGCTAATGCCTTAGCAGCCACTGTCCAGCTTCCTCCCAACCGGCAGCGGCTTACCATCCATGGCGTGAGGCTTCGCCTCCTTGCCGGTTTGCCGCCTCTGCTCCGGGTGCAACTACTCCATCTCCAACTGGTAGACCGATCTCTCCCTGTATCATGTCTAACGCTTGCTGCTTCGGATCCAGTCGAATCATACCAGCCCATCCGCGACTAGCCGAATTCGCCCACTAGGGCGCTAGACACCTCTCACAAGCAGTGCCGCCTATGGTCAGGCTCCTCTCGTCATCATTTCATTCGTGCCACTGCCACTTCTCTGAGGTATCTAACGCGTTGATGCCGCCGATAGCTCCTCTGCGTTCCCAGTCAAGTCGCCAGCCACCTCATGTGAACCTGTGACTCTGAATTCGGCTTCTGCTGCCATATCCTAGTGCTCCTAGCGTAGCTTCATCAAATCTAGCTGGTGACCTCCACCCCTGGCGTGCGGCAGGAGCTGCAGCCTCTGGTCCGGATCAAATTCTGCCACCCACAATTCTAACACGCCACCGTCTTTGCCCCATGCCGCCAGATTCCAGCTCTGCTCAGCACCCATTAGCTCCATTGTCCCGCCAGTTGGCTTCCGCTGGATCTATGCCGCTAGCGGATGGCTCTGCCCGCTGCTCTACCCGCGCCACCACTACTAGGCTTTCCTGCATCGCGATACCACCTCTACTACCTCTGCTAGGCCGCCATGGATTCAGTTGTCTCTTTGTGCCCTCATCCGCAACTGTTGGGCTGCTACCTTCCTCTGTTTGGTTTCTGCTTTCCTCCGGGCCACCGCGTTTTTGTCTGGTGGGCTGCCATTCGCATGAGCATACTACCTTCGCCTCTCAGATCTTGGTTGTCCATTGATATGGACTTTCACCGGTTCTTTTGTCGCGCTGCTTTTCCTTGCATTTATGTCGTAGCTAGCTCCTCTGTAAAGATTGTTGTAGCTCCCTCCGCCACTGCACTCCTTGGCTCCACCTATCTTTTCCTTGGGCTACTGCTTCCCTTCAGTCATTGGCTCTCTGCCTTCACCACAAGAAGGCCAGTACTATCTTAGGTTTCTCCTTCACTGGCTTCATGCCTTGTGCCGATTCCAAACTAGTTTCCTTGATTTCTATCTAGACTTAGTCATTGTCTTCCACTTTTTCCACATCCAATTCCATCACTCTTTGTTCATATATCCCATGAGAATCCATTAATTCCTATCCGTTAGCCATTATCCTTGAATTAGCCAAATTTCACCTTTGTTTCGCTAATTACAAACTTATTTTTGGTGTCACTCTGTCATCTAGATCTTGTAACCTTCCTTGTCGTCTTTTATTGATGACTTCTACTACATGATCTAGAGCATTCTTCTTGAAATCTTGATCTTCTTTGAAGCATTAGTAATAACATTGTCTTGTTGTCCCTTGCTGCTTGATCAAGGATATTTCTTTCATGTCACCGCCACAATTCCACATATGTGCTTCACTTTGCACTTCTTCGGCTTGACTCTACTCCAACATGACTTTGAAGAGAGTAGATTTTGGATGTAATAAGTTTAGCCAAGTATTTTAGTCTTGCTTAGTTTTCATTGGTACCTAGAGTTCTCTCCTTCAAATGCAACACTATTGCATACGCCTTGGATTTGAGGGGAGTGTTAAGGGTATTATTGTCCAAGGGCTTTATTGTACTTTTCCTTTTTCTAGGGTTTCCTCCTGTACTCCATATATAGTCTCCATTGGGGATAGAATCAATACAATCCATCTCTCTAACAATCCTCTTTTGCATCCTTTTTTAGTTCTTGTAGGGTTCATCTCTAGCCTACATCAACTTTCTTAATTTTTTAGCACTATGATGTTTATTTACCGCTACATTGTTCATTTTTACTCCTATATTGGCTACAAATTAAGCTAAGCGAACATTGCATACAACATGGAAATTCACCAATGGTGAAACCTAAAATGGAGCGTACAAGCCAGTGATACCATACTTACAGAAAATAATTTTTCTGATGCTCTATCATAAGCATGCAATGTTTTGCCATCCTGAACTGAGGTCTCGCTGGGATCCAACTGAAAATAGATATGTTAGATGAAACATGTTTCACAAATACAATGCCAACAATTAAAGTTTCCAGATGGAAAACTCACCACTGCTGACTTTGAAATGAGATAACCTCTGTCATAGAGGCTGAATGTGAAAGAAACCTCATGCTCTGCAACACAATGATAAAATTTAGTGGAAACTGTAAATGAACTGATTGATATAGATCAGAATAAGTTCTTGAACTGCAGGCACCTGGCAAAATTTCTTTGGAGCTCCCTATGAAAATTTTGATGCCATTAACAATTTTTGCTCCATCAACAAAGCCATCCTACAAATGGGAACATGTGAGCATTCCACTAGGGAAAACCAAGCAATTCTGACACAAAAATAATTGTCAAAATCACATTAAAAGAAACTAAAAAACATCATACCCAGAAAATGAAGCAAGCAAAATACAGCATAAACCAAATAAACCATT
>BCLG01000331.1:9423-53479 GCA_001602295.1 Zoysia matrella
GGCAGACCTCCCCTTCGTCAATTGGGCATGATTGATAACCTAACTTGATATCCTGTTGATCTGCCATGTTGCCTTATATAGAAAATAATGGACTCACAGCTTGCTAGGCAGCTGCGGGCATCACGCCCTTAATAAGTAGATGAAAGTCATACTACGTACTGTATGTATGAATAAGCTTCCATTGTGCATGCATATGTGGTTCGCGTCGTGGATACTAACGTGTGTTTGAGCGACGGTAATGCATATAATGAGAGTGGATCTGTATATACTCCATCTATTCTTAAATTGTTGTCGCCGTTCACTTCTAACATCAATTTTGACAATTTATTTTATTCAAAAAATTAATTCAAATCTAAAAAAATTAAAGTTGTAACTAAAATAACTTCAATGCATAAAGTAAACTATAATAAAATATATAATATTTATTAAACTTTTTGATTAAGATAGATAATCAAAATTAATTTTAAAAGTTAACGGTGACAACAATTTGAAAATAAGAGAGTACTGTTGTATATAGCATGCGTGATGTGTTTTCTCCATTGCTATATATGTAGCCTATGTGTGCCTGAATTGAAATAAATGGAACGATGATACATAATTGGAAGAATATGATTTTTGCAGCTGCCCCCTCACGGAGTTTCCATTTGTGGTGGTAAATAGGCCCAGTGATCGGCGGGGATAAAAGCCCATTGATCACCGAAGCGGTGAAGGAGTGGGCCATTTGTGCAAGAAAATGAGGCCCTATCAGCCCAAAATTGGGAGGTCATGTATCGCATCAAGATACATGTACGCAGGGTTAGGCGCCTACGTATACTATATTGGCGGGCTCTCTTCGTAATAAAAGTCGTGAGATCTCAAGCCCAAATGTCTAGAGCCCAGCATGGTTGAATGCTCCGAATTAAGTTCGAGAAAAAGCGAGAAATCAAAATTAACAGAAAGCAGTCCAGTGACCGCTTAGCAGTTGGCAGTTCTCTAAATACGAGAGCAGCCAAGTAGGAGGAGCAGTACAGTTTATCCTGTGTCATTCGCTGCCGATGACAAACTCTCAATCGACGTCCAATTTCCAACGTTAAACATTGTTTTTTTTTCTTTTTGTCCTTTTGAACATACAGAGCAAAAGGATAAAAGGATTGAAATGTTTCAGTTAAGTTTTAGTAGGACCTATGATTTTTATAACTTGCACACATACAGGTTATTTCGCTGCAGAGCATGCATCTATGACTGCATAAATGGAGTTTGCAATTGTGTGATGCAATTATTTTCAGATAGAAACATTTTCCTCTTTCGAAACCAAAGGATGAAGAAATGTTTTGAAGTATCAAGGGCAGGGCAAAATTTGCACCGAAGATACCCGGTGGCTAAGGCAATCCTAGATGCTGTTTTAAAATATTGGCATCGTTGATTTTTAACATCAACTTTGAGCATTCATTTTATTCCAAAAATATAAAAAATATAATATATTTTATTATGATTTTTCTTATCATTAATAATTTTTGAAATATGTCTAATAATTTTACATGTTTGACGAATAGATGTCTTCAAATAATTGAAGCTTAGTCTTGTTCGATGGGTGCTAGTTTCACATGTCTTTAGTTTGCTGAGGCTAAGATCTCTGTTGTATGGATACTGTGTACATCTTTTTAAAGATGTAGAGGCGGAGACTTTGATGTTTTATTATTAAAAAAATGTTTGACAAATGGTAAAAATTGATGTTAGAAATCAATAGCATCAATATTTTAAAATCGAAGTTAGTAGTACGCTCAAATGCTAACAGAATCTTCAACCGAGCTCCCATCAGAACCCTCAAAACTTCCTTTTTTTGAGGAGAAACGCTCCATCCAAACCAGCTCCAAACCGAGCTTCTATCTGGACACTTATTTCTGAGAGGCCAATCAATATGACGATGGTTTGCTAGCTACGACCCCCTCGTTGGAGCATCTGAGCAAGAGGTGCAACCACCGGGCCGTCCACACTGATCCGCGCTTCCTTGCGTCCAAACGCGTCCTAGTCTGTACATAGTAGATGTACCAATTTGGGAGCGTATCACTTCATCTAAGTTAGGCGCACATGATCCTTATCCCTTTCATACGTACGTCAAATTGCATGCATTAGTAGTCTATGAATGGCAACTATTTTTGCCACAAGAGTAGACAAATGAACGCTCGTTATATATCAACGTCAAACATAGTATAAGTCTAAATAACTCCACTACGAGAGTGAATGCACTTCACCCCTCAATCTTTCAAACCGGATGCTTAACCCTCTGAAGTATTGAAAACCATCTAAATAACCTTTTACACAGTTTCATCGGTGGTTTTACTCCTCAACCATCAATGGTTGTGTCTTTCACCCTTCAAATTTTAAAATCATACTTTTAACTTTATAAACTATTACAAATTGTTTAGAACGCAAGGGGTTATCTAGATAGATTTAATACTTCAGGGATTTTTAAAGTTTGAGGTGTGAAGTAGTTCACTGTTAATAGTTGAGGGGATGAATTAGACTTATTTTGAACTGACATGTAGACCCATATACAGTAAAATCACCTCTAATGTTTTCAATACTTCAGAGGTCAAGTATCCGGTTTTAAAAGTTAGAGGTGAAATGCACCCACTCTCAACTACTAACTCCGTCTCAAAATAAATGTTTCAAATTAGACTTATAGTTGAGGGGTTGTTTAGACTTATCACTCAAACATATACTTTCTCCGTCTCAAAATAAATGTTTTTTTAGATTTTCAAACATTTTTCTTTACCATTCGTCTTATTAAAAAAAGGTTATAAAAACATTAATTATTTTGTTGTAGAATAATTCATTATTAAAAGTACTTTAAACTTGATTTGTTTATTTTTATATTTTTGTAATTTTTTTTAATAAAACGAATGGTTAAACGTTGATTTTAAAAAGTCAAAAACGTCATTTATTTTGGGACTGATGGAGTATACACTATTGAAATCGGAATCAACAGCCAAAGGCACGCATGCTGGATCAAGAACACAACCTCAAATGTCCACTGGCACGTTCCATATGCGTGGAATTTATCTATTTTTCGAAGGGAAAATTCAGGTGTCCTGCCTGTTCATTAAGAGAGAACAGAGCTCTGAGTGGAATTTCAGGCTTGATTGTGTACGTACCAAACGGGACGAGCAACTATTTGAAATCGGCACGTGAACACGCGATCGAGTTCGACACCATGTGCGGATCCGAGAAACTTGAGACTGCTGATTGACGAGCGAGCTCGCGCGGCGAATGCAACTTGCGGGATCGCGCGCGCGATCGATGGCGGCCGCCTATAAATGCATGGTGTGGCTGGTGTATTTGAAGGCACGGTGGAGGAGCAGCATCTGCAGGTAGCAATGGCGTCCAAGTCCATGGCGTCAGCTGTCCTCGCCATGGTTCTCTTGCTTGTGGCTTCTGCCCAGGCCCTGCCACCCTTACCACCTCAGTCTCGGGCGCCGCCGACTCCGTCCCGAGCACCGCCGAGGCCAGCGCCACCACCTGCACCGACGCCGGCTCCGGCACCTATGCGTACACCAACACCAGTTCCAACGCCGGCCCCGACACTTGTACCTGCGCCGGCTCCCGCTCGTGTACCAACACCGTCTCCCGCACCTACGCGTGCGCCAACACCAGCTCCGACGCCTGTACCCGCGCCGGCGCCTGCTCGTGTTCCAACACCAGCTCCCGCACCTATGCGTTCTCCAACACCAGCTCCGACGCCTGCACCCGCGTCGGCTCCCGTACCTACGCGTGCACCAACACCAGCTCCGACGCCTGTACCAGCGCCGGCTCCTGTACCAGCGCAGGCTCCCGTACCTATGCGTGCACCAACACCAGCTCCGACACCTGTACCTGCGCCGGCTCCCGCACCTACGCGTGCACCAACACCAGCTCCGACGCCGGCACCAACACCATCTCCGACGCCGGCACCGGCACCGGCTCCCGCTCGTGTTCCAGTGCCGGCGCCGCCTGCGCCTACGCGTGCTCCGACGCCTGTGCCAACACCATCTCCGACGTCGGCACCAGCACCGGCTCCCGCTCGTGTTCCAGTGCCGGCGCCGCCTGCACCTACGCGTGCTCCGCCGCCTGCACCAACACCATCTCCGACGTCGGCACCAGCACCGGCTCCCGCTCGTGTTCCAGTGCCGGCGCCGCCTGCACCTACGCGTGCTCCGCCGCCTGCACCAACACCATCTCCAACGCCTGCACCAGCGCCGGCTCCCGCTCGTGTTCCATCGCCTGCACCTACGCGTGCTCCGCCGCCTGCACCAACACCAGCACCTACTACTCCGCCACCCTCTCCTACACCTGCACCAGGGCCATCCCAAGCTTCATGCCCAACCGGGTTCAGAAGCACGGCCGAATTCAATTTAGCTGCTCAACGGCTTGATGGACGTGTCAAGTTTGTATTGGTCCGGAGCCTCTCCGACATCATCAGCGCCATCACGGGCATTCCGCGCACCGGCATCCCGATCTGTGTTTGCGCTTCTGCTGGCGCCACTATCATCCCAGGCGTCTCCAGCTCCAGCATGGTGTGCGTCGGTGTTTAGCCTTAGCATGCATATGCGTGCTGCGACATTATAGCTAATCACTCATACTACAACTACTATGAAGAAGTTGCTTGCTATAGCTAATCACTCGTACTACAACTAGTATGAATAAGTTGCCGGTTCCATTCATGCGTGCGTGGAGGAAGTGTTGCTTTATGTATGTGTGCTCAAAATGCTAAATATATACTCACTCTGTTTTTAAATCATTGTTGTTAAAACAACTTTTTTAGTTTATTTTTATCTAGAATAGTTCTACTCGCTATAACAATTAAGAAATGGATGGAGTACTCCGTTGCATGCTAAATTTTCAATGAAGAAACCATGCATCTGAGTCATTCTCGGAAGTTATTCCTTCTGGTTTTCTTGGTAGTCAAAGTGCAACATTAACCGTTACTTCCTTCGTTCTCAAATTGTTTTCATTAGAATAACAATTTTAGTTTATTTTTGAACTAAAATCGTTGTTCTAAGAAGAAAAGTTAAGTGGTGTTGTACCATGTTAATTAGGAAAACGAAAGAGAAAAACTCATACCAGTGTACATCAGTACATGACGTCGTGATCCTCTCATATCGTCCATGAGGAATTATAATTGGCGAGCTTCTGTATGTGCACGAGGAGAAGATACTTGAGTGGCTTGTTGGGCCAGAAAATTGCTTCCGATTCAACAAGCCCATCAACCCCTTCCTCGGTGATGATTAGAATCATTCGGCGGCTTCATGGGCGCCTCGGCTGATGAGCGGATTTTTACCGGACGCCCGGACGTCCGGACGAATCTCCGCGCCATCAACTCCCAAGCACGAACGGACGGGATCATGCTCCCCCTCGACCGACGTGTTTTTGCAGGGGGCCTATTTCGCAGAGGAAGGCTGGGAGGATTCGGACGTCCGGTTGTCCGGAATTTTTATTATTCGGCCTCGGCCGTCTGGTTTATGTCTCCGCCGGCCTGAAGCCCTGAACGGCGAGATGGGTGGAACCATCGCTGCGCGCGCCTCCAGTTCCCTGACCTCGACCTTTGCATCTTCGTAATCCCCTCGCCGTCTTCGGCGGCGGCTCCTGTTTTGGAGCGCAAACTAAAAGACAACGGACGCACAAAATCAATTTCCTCATCTCGCAAAAAAAAAAAAAAACTGAACGAACCTCCTGCAAGTCCATGGCGAGCCATGCGCTCCTCTTCCTCTCGCCATGGCTCTTGATCACGTGCGGTGCCGGCGACGAGTCGTCTGACACACGGCCGCCGAAGTCGGACCTCTGAAGTTACCCGGATCAAAGGATCGGGGTTGAATAGATACGTGTAGCTCCTAGGCGCGGTGCCAGCAACGTTAGGCTATACTACTAGTTGGGTTACTAGCTATCGTTAGGTGTAGAAGCTTCTCGGTGCTTAGAAATCTTCTGGCTAAAGTATCACTATCCATTCTAACAATCGATAGCAAAGCGAGACTGAAGTGGGGCATTAGTCATGATCACTGCTACTACACATTACCGGCCGGTGCTTTCAGATTCTCAAGGTGCCGCCTAGCTATCTCACAGGGCTGATACTAGAGCGAGTGCAGCAAAGCAGCTGAGAGATGAGAGAGACGAGTCTAACCCAAACCCACTCCAAAAAGGAAAGTTTAAGCCGGCGGCTTTGTTTTTGCGAAAGGAGATGCGTCGCTTTTAGGATCTTCCCTTCACTCGCAATCATCGGCACATCATCTTTATCTGGTCGATTGATTGGGGCATAGGGCCTGATCCCTGCTCGGATGGAGTTTGCCTTTTGGTTTAAGAATTCAGTAGGGAAAACAACAAGCAAATTCATCACACTTGTTATGGCATCATCATATTTTTTTTTAGTACATACTATTATTGTAGCTAGGCTGTCGCTTAATTTTTGCACTATTTTTTTTCTTTTCTTTTTGATTTGCGTCTGATCTGATGATAATGCTGTGCATTCAAAGTGCTTTGAGCTGACAGAGCAATCAGGATTGGAACAGCGCTATCTTTGTTCAGGCGTTCTTCAACCTGCTCAGTGTTTGGGTGAGATAAGATATGTTTTGGTGGACTTGGTTATATGTGCATGCTTGATGGGTAAGGCTCCGGTTGGAAAAGAAGATTTCCTCCCCTTTGTGTGTGTTTTTATCTGTGAAATTTAACTGATTCATGTAATTTTTTTTATAAAATTCATGCGTTCCAAACAGGCTATAAGAAGACTTTGATACCAAATGCAATGATACACATGTTGTGTCCCAGAGCAGTTAGGCTAGCAATTCAGCTGATTTTGTCAGAGTGGAATACAGACATCGATGGTCTCACATGAGTTTTAAACAAAGATATATAAATGGGGCTAGAAACGGTTTGCGCCCCCTATTTATTTGTCAGGTTGTTATACTCTTCTGCGAAAGAGTAAAACTATATATGCTGACCTTGACATGGCTTGACAGTTAAATCAGTTGTTTACATAACCGGACCTTACCTGCAGCTGTAGTCACTCATTGCTTGTCTGCATGATGAGACATTGACAATTATGATAATCGAGATGCGCAAGAAGGATTCGTTGCTGTGACATAAGAGCAACTCGATCAACCAACCATCTAAATGCTGATGCAACACATTGATGCCGATGCTTGCATTACATTAGTATCTGTCAACTAAACCACCTGTACCCTCACCAACCAGAGAATTATGGTCACACAGACTCATGTCTCACAAGCTTGTGAGCATCATATAGTGGACACGTCCAGTACAAACTTATGAATGAGGTAGTACTAACTACAAGACAAAAAGAAAGACAAGACTATACTACTCGTGGTCACCCATGTCCAGCCAGATCCATGGATCATGCACTAGTACACAATAAACACGACCATGTAAATTCTGATCTTTCGAAATGCCCACTATTACTTCCTGCATACTGAGACACCGTACATAGTTACATTTTCCATTGTCACAGGATCAGTCCTGGTTTGGGCGGTATATTTTTTTAAAGAGATGATATAATGTTTAGAGTTAATCACAATCATCTGTTTGTTTGATTAGATCTAATAAGTAAAAAATAGAGAGTTACTAAGTCAAAATACAAAAATTAGTGAGTCCGATACCAAAAATAATAGATTCGATACTAATTTTTAAAAATCAACAGCTGAGATTAATTAAAGAGGTGAAGGTACTTTAGTAACTCTCAAGCATCATAATATCTTTTTTTAATAATGAACAGGGTTTCAGCTTCTACTCATCGTTTGGGCAACGTACACCACCAAATTTGAGTGGTATCTAACGGCAAAAAACCAAAGCTAGCAGTTGAAAAAAGAAAGGTACGTACCAGTAAAGCTAGATTTAGCTTTGAAGGAATCAATCTACCCTCTGGTCTCGCATGGCAATCATGTGAGAGTAGCACCCAAAAGCTGGAACGAGCTCACGTGCATGCTCGGCTGTACCAAATCGTGGTCTTTAACTTGGAGATTAGTGAAAGCATGGCTTTAACGTGCACAACCATCCCTGCACCTTTTACTCGTCTCAAACGGGTCCAGCTCCATCCAGCATGCGGTTCTCAAAATTCTGAACTCAATCGTGAAATTGACATTTGAATAGTATGATTTTTACTTCTGCTGGAGAAGGATCGCCGTTGACAAGGTGATGAAACGTCCCGTAGAAAAAAGATACCATGCACGACAGCTCGGGAACAAACCGTACGAATTGCGGGACTACGCAGCACGCACGTATGCATCACTCCGGATATGACTCTCGTACGTGGTGACAGGGTGAAACGTGCATGTGCACGCCCAGGGGACCGGCTAGGCCGCATAGCTCCGCCAGACCGCCACCTTACGATTTTTTTTTTTTGAACGGGCCACCTTACGATTTGGCGGCACGTCAGTGGTCTGGCCTCGTTCCCCCGGAGGCCGGACCCCAAAGAAATTTTGCTTCGTGCATGCGACAGGGAAAGGAAGGCGCGAGCCCCAGATCCGATCAGAGCGGCGACGAAAGGACCGAGGTCCATCGTCCGTCTGTCGGTCTCTCCCACCAACCCGTGCGTCCCATCCTGCGGTGCCGTGATCCCGTGACCGATCGAGCTCGGCAGCGGCGGTTGGGTCTCGCTCTCCTTACCCGCTTCGCCATTTTTGAGGAGCTGCGAGTCCGCGACCGGGCAGGTAGAGGCGCCTTGTAAAGTCACGTACCCCGGCGTTGGAATTGGCTACCGTCGTAGATCTCGCAGGTGTCGAGTTAGCAGGTTGTTTGGTCTTCTGCCGCGGTGTCGAATTGGCAGTTTGCCTTTGCCGCGCTACCACCAGAGGACACATGCAGCGATGCAAGTTAGAGGAACACAGATCCGCGGTGTTTTGTGATGTTGTCCGCTGTTTAACATAAAAATATGCTAATCTTAGCATTTGAGCTATTCTACACCATCTAAAATTATCCACTGTTTATAGATAGTCAGATTGCACCAGTCGGATATAAACTTTCGAAATGAAAGTAAGATTTACAAAACCAGTTGGTTTTCACATTTTTTAGTGAAACTAATCCTGTTCAATTTTACCGGACAATAGGTTTTCAGTTTAAAAATTTAAAAATATTACTGGTGCAACTGAGTGGTAAATCAGAAAAACCGATAAAAAACTGCTCAAACCAATTTGATTTTAAATTCAAAAACTATACTCTTAAACCGGAAAGATCGATCGATAAACCAGTAAAACTTTCACTCAAAAAATTGATTCTCACATTTGTATAATTTTTACTTATTTACTGTAGCGATTTTTTTTTTCTGATTTTCATGAAAACTGGTTAACCCAGTGCAAGCCAGTTTTCGAAATTGGTTTCTAAAACCGTGAATGAACGTGGTTTATAGTTCCTCACTTTACCTAATCTCTCCTGAACTCTGCCCATCCGTCAGCCTCACAAGCCCTAACCTAGAGCTGTGTGCAATTTGTCCGTAAAATAAAATACAGCGTTGAATAGTGGCTCTTTTTATCCGTTGCGCAAGAGCCGTGAGCGAGGGTCAGGTACGACTTAAAAAAATGTTCTTCGGATACCGGTCCATCATCAAGCGGGTATAGACTAGCGAGTAGCGAGACAGCCCGGGTTGTTAGAGTTCCGAGCTGACGGCGGACGTGCTCGCCTCTCCTCCGGCTCTCCCTCTCCCCATTCCTTCCACCGCATTACCGGTATTTTTAGCCGTGCCAGGGGGGAGAGAGCGGGTACAGAGAGGGGGAAGGGGAGGGGAGCAGAGCTTCTCCTTCTCCTCTCTTCGCGCGGCGGGCTCGGTCCGGTCCGGTCCGCCCATCCATCCCGGTCGCTCCTCCGTCCAGATCCCTCCCCTGCGAGGTATCTTCGCGGTACGTTCGGTTCTCTGCGGTGAAATGTGTCGGACCTGTGGGTGCCATGATGGCGTTTTGATTGGTGGATCTGGTCGTGTGCAGAGGAAGGCCGGAGAAGATGATGGGCGGGTTCCTCTCCAGGGTGTTCCTGTAAGCTCGCTGTTCCTCCGAATCTCGAAATGTGTTCTTGGCGGATTGACAGTTCTAGTTCCGACACTTATCGGAGGCATATGATGAGTGTTCGGGTTTGACTCTAGTTTTCTTCAACCTGTGGATTTCTGGGTGGCCATTCGAAAGTTACTGTTCTGTTTTTTTGAAATTCGGGGAGATGCGTTCCTTCTTGTCGATTTGTCCACCTTCTTCCTCGCCGTGAAATCGGGGATGAGAGTACCCAACGCATTCAAAATATTTTATTGTAATGGCATGTATCAAATTAATCCTTTATTATTCGCTAGGAGCATGGGGGAGAGTAGTTTTCAATGCATTGCACAACGGTCAAAGGTTCTGTTCGTTTATTCTTAGGATTATCCACTCCGGTTGGTCCTGATTCTTTTCCTAGGATTATTGTCCGATATCCGTCTTTTTCTTGAGATGCTAAGTATCGGAGAATGCGGGGTGTGCTTTGTTTGTAGGATCTGGTTTGAACAAATATAGCAACAATTATTATGTTCCCTGTCTCTTTGACTTTATCAGGAGCTATTCTTAGATTTGAGTGTGTTCCGTTTGTGTGCTGGGGAAGTTTCCTCTGCTTTTGTGGTAGGGCATCAGGAACTTTAGTTTTTTGAAGTTTACTGACTACTGCAACACAAAAGAGGAAAATAAATTAAACGCAATGTTCAAAAATGGTTAACTGCTCCTTTTTTGCGAATTATCTTGGAAGAACCGAAGTAAAAAAAATTAATGTTTCTCACTGTGAAATCAAATTACTGTTTACGAAGAAAGAGCGAGCATTTTATTTATTGTTTGTTATGAAATAACACACTGAAATTCTATTTATTTTTTGATGTTTCATATGTCGATTGCCGATTGCCTGTAGGTTGGCTTTTGGCTATGCCTATCCTGCTTATGAATGCTACAAGACTGTTGAACTGAACAAACCAGAGATTGAGCAGCTCATATTTTGGTGTCAGTATTGGTAAGATTGTTCAATAAATTTTCTGTGATCAGAACATTTGCTTCCATACCAATTTTGCTCAATTCAGTTACGGCTCCTGTCTGTAGGATTTTAGTTGCCTTGTTGACGGTTCTGGAGAGATTTGGAGATTTTACAATATCATGGTGAGACTACCTACGGTTTTGATTTTCTTCAGTTCTTTGACGAGTCTCTAACTTCGTTTGCACTGATGTGAAGGTTGCCATTCTACTCGGAAGCAAAGCTGATGTTCTTTATATACTTGTGGTACCCCAAGACAAAGGTACTGAATCCCTTCCTTCTGTCTTCCTTACTTGTTTCCTGTACAGAGAATTGATATGTGCTTTCACTGCAGGGAACTACATACATTTATGGGACTTTCTTTAAGCCATATATTTCACAGCATGAGAATGACATTGATCGTAATCTGCTTGAGTTGAGAGCTCGAGCCACAGATATGGTCATTGTTTATTTTCAGAAAGCTGCATCCATGGGACAGAATACTTTCTTTGATGTTTTCAAATATGTAGCTTCTCGGTCACCCTCTCAGAAATCAAGGCAGTACTCTCCTCAGGTATGTATCGAACATGACATTACGCATATTTTTGTTGAAATCACTTGATGCTTCTTCACCTTAAGAATGTCTATATCACATATTTTGTGGTGCTGAAGCTCCTCTCTGTTTTTTTATGTAATGATAACATTCCTGTTATAGTAGTTTGTTAGCTAGATTGCTGCAAAATGCATTTACTGCTTCAAAGGATATTTTTAAGTTATCATTTGCAGACTAAGTAATTATCAGTAGTTCCTTTTTTCTGGACACTATTTTGATAAATGTTAACATAGCATTAAGAAATCTGCTCCAAAACAGGTTCTGCCATACCAATTTTTCGCTTCATCCTGCTGAGTTCAAGTAAGATACCATAGCAAATGCATAGCCTCTTAGGAGTGAGGACCTAAGAGTGCTACTCTAATATGGATAGAAACTGGATTCATACGACCACAATTTGTTGTTCCTTCTGCATGTTATTATGCTACCCATGTTATTGATTACATGCTTTGATCTCCTTCAGGAATCACAGCAACAAAAACAGAAACAGCCACCGTTTCAACAGCAGCAGCAACAACAAGCACCACAAAAGCAAGCACCCCCTGTTATGCGCAGAGCAGCTTCTGTTGCTGCCCGACAAGCTGCAATGGTACAGCAATGTCAGGAGAAATCCGTTCCATCTTCCCCCAAGATCAAGCGTCAAGCATCAGCGAAAGCTGGTTCACTGGCATCCGCGAAGTCCACGGTGGCTGCATCTACAACAAAACCTGATGAAAGCACAAAGAAAAGTGAAGTGAAACCTGCCACAGAGCAGGTGCAAGCTCCGACCACAAATGCTGATTCACCAAAATCCGAGCCAAGCGCTCCATCACTCCCTGAGGCTGAAGATGTGGACAAGATGGCCATTGATGAAGCCGGTGACACTGCAGAGGGCACAGAAGAGGTTGATCCTGCACTAGAAGTCGAGGAAACACTAATGGAGGAGACGATCCGCGTGACACGCGCCAAGCTAAGGAGGCGCAATGCTGCCGAGGATCTTGCTGAAAATTAGATGCAAGTTATTCTTTTGTTGCGTGTTGTGCCTATCCGTTTTTTGGTTGTCCTATTGTACTGTGGAGTGAAAATGTGTTGTCCTTGGTTACTATGTTCTTGATCTATCTTCTTTCTCTTTGTGCTCTTGGTCGTTTTTCCTGTGCTTTAATTTGTAAATAACACTTAGTTTCCGTGGCATCTGTATGGCAACAAATAGATGTTGCCTTTCTTCCATCTACTACTACATTTTCTGGAATCAGATCCTCTGAATTGAGGCTCTAAATTTAGGCAAGTTACAGTAGTCTGCATTCGGATCCCATATCCACCGTCTGATTCGAAACAAACAATTCAGATTTTTTTTTTGAATAAAAAAAATTCAGATTTGATACTACGTGGTATATAAGCAATAATTAGCTACAGTATTTTCAGTTACAGTGCCACTTAAAAACGGTTTGATCCAGTACTAATGCATGTTACTGTTCATCCATTCGCTTTGTTGTTTGCTACAGTGCTCTGAATCAGTTTATTTTAAGAGAAATTGGCTGATCAAAATCCACTTCTGTCCTAAATTTCATCTCTGGTAGTTGCATGTTTATGAATTACTGTCATGGTAGTGCATAGCACGAACGGCTCAAAACCCTGGGTTCAATGTCACTTACTCTCTCTGTTCTCAATTATTTGTCATGCTAAAGTACACAAATTTTTTTATTTGTCATTCTCACTTTTTAATACATTTTTTTCTATTTTTAATACATGTCTATTTCTCTCCTCTTCTTTTTTGTCGCATCTCACTTTTTCCATCGTCTTTAATCTACGTGTTCACATTAAAAATAAAAAAATAAAAAGAAACCGAAGGAGCACTTGTGTGTTACGTTCGTGCCGGTTTGACTCAATGCTCTCGAGCACTACAGGAAACGAACAAAAGTTCGTGACACCAACTACACTGGGGACGCTTCTGAAGCTAACGAAATGAGCCAGAGATAGTCAAACGAGCTCACGTCAGTTAGGTCGAGCATATTGTAGTTTTCTAAACCTAAGCGGCGCTAGGATCATCCATGTATTCGCTTTAAGGTTCTGACACGTCTTGTTAGTGGTCTCACATCACCAGTTGAAAATACAGGCGAAGAGTGATTTATCAGGGCGCACTTTACTTACTGCAAGAATCCAACAACGGTTGACGGGGTGGTTTGCTTCTGCACTTCATCTAGATGCAAGTGGGTGCATGTGAGAATCAAATTTACTTTAAATTTTATGAGTATTTATTGGTTATTCGTAAAATTTGAACAAAATATGAGCTCGTGTGAATACCCACTTGCATCCTATCGCCTAGCATCACCAAATTTAGTTTAAATTTTCCCATTATCTATTTTTTAATGAAATTACTATGTAATTCATATAAATTCCTACATTTCATAGGGGGACTAAGACTACTAGCAATTCAGTCTCGTTCGCCGGAAACTTGAAGGCGCCCGAAGCACGTTCAGACTAACAAATTCATTATCATGTCTGTTCGTCAACTGTGACGGGAAAAAGAGAAGATTAGTCGGTTTCGCCAGCAGGAAAAGGTACACGACGCAAAGTTTCCGGATCATTTGCCTGGCTTCACGTCGCTTGTCAAACCCGGCGGCATCATCGCATCCATGAATATCGTTCTTAATCTCCGGAGCTGTGAGGACACGGCCGGCCGGCCGGCCGGCTGCCACCAGCCCGCGGTCGTCGCTTTCCGGCGTTGTTCTCCCAGGCTAGGCCAGGCCAATGCAAGGCCAATCATCATCACGACGCGACGCCGACGCGCACCGGCCATGATATATGCCTTCTCCCACCGGAGACGCAAGCCGAAGCGCCAATGCCAACTCGTTGCTTTCGCGTGTTGCTTTCGCCTCAAACTTGACGGCTTTCACCCCAGAAATTGTTGCCGACGAGACGATTGCGTGACAGCAACCGAACCAAAAGGCTGGAACGGGCTCGCCGGCCGGCCGGCAACGCTAGCTGCAGGGGCTGTAGCTACTGCCTTACAGTACATGGTTGCACGACGACCCCGTCGGCCGTCAAGCGCCAGCTAGCTGGTCGGGCGCGCGAGCTTGTTGGTGCCGAGCAAGTGGGCGCCGCCCCCCACACGTGTCCCTTGCGCGCGGGCTATCCAGCCGCCGACACCACCCCGCCCGGCCAATCAGCCGGTGCCCTTCCCCTGCTTTTAATTCCGCCCGCGCGCGTGACCGCGTGCGCAACAGCGCAACACGCAGAGCCAAATGCCAAGACGCTATAAAGCCACCGGCCTGCAGCAGTGCGAGCCCGACGTTGCCGGTGGAAAAGGCGGGCAGAGGCGTCACCGGTGCAACTTTTCCGCATATAAAGGCTGAGAGGGTTGAGTGGCGGGGGTGCGGACATGGCCGAGAGGAGCTGGTTCGGAAGGAGGAAGAAGAAGGCGCAGGCCAGCGAGAAGGTGGTGGTGGACGGGTCGGAGATCCGGGAGCTGGTGGAGGACGAGGAGGCGTTCGGCATGCTGGTGGAGAGAGAGTTCCGGCAGCTCGGCGCCGACGGGGACGACAGGCTCAGCGTCCGGGAGCTGCGCCCCGCCGTGGCAGACATCGGCGCCGCGCTCGGGCTCCCCGCGGAGGGAGCGTCGTGCGACACCGACCACGTCTACTCAGAGGTATGAGTATGTGTTTAAGCGCACTCTCAAGTATACCGTTGACCGCTGCATGCACGGCGGTGAGCCAGTGATGCCACAGTTCGTCGCCGTGAATTCTTCCCGGAGTCTTCGGCAGGCAGTTTTGCCGTTACCAGTTAAGCCCAAGCTGTGGTGGCCGTGGCTAAGAGAAAAATCATCGGCTTCAAGCACCATACCACTCCTTTTTAGAATCATGCCGTGTACGCTGAGAAGTGAGAACTGAGCGACATCTCTGTTAAGGCGCCGGCGTGCACCGGAACACGCCTGCGTTCAATTCCCAATCGGCTATGGTGCTCATTTCTCCTTTTTAATGGGTTAGGACTTGGGAGTGCTCCTCCTCAACGCTTAGTACCATGAATATTCATTTTTTTTAAAAAAAAATTGAACAGCTAAATTTTCAGCTTGCATAGTTTCAATCTTGAAAGAATGTGAATTTAATGTTTGCCACACTACGGGATGTAGCTAGCTCACTCGAGTGATGCTACTTCTCCCATTGAAACTGAATCCCTGTGGCATCTGATACTTATTCCTTGTGGATTTAAGTATGACCTCTCGAGCAGTCAATTCTAGGATTAAAGAGTAACTTTAGCAATATAATGGGATCTGCCTTTTTGATCGCTTGGCAGTGATTGTAGCATAGGGGACACGGCAACATGACGAGGACACAGAATCTAGCTCACATAATTAGCCGATGATGATTGATGATGACGTTTTAGTAACAAGCGGATGTCGGGCCTCAACTCCCGTGATCTACAGGAGCTAGGATTAAGCGCAATGCGAGATGCCGGTTCGCTCACAGGTCCATGTCAAGGTGGCCTAGACCCGAGGGCATTCAGTTAGAGCAGAGGCAATCCAAACAGTCATCTCAAATCTTTAAACCGTTGACATCTTTCGAGTGAGACTCCACGCGTATCACTAAAATTTTGTGGAAACAGAAGTCCACCATTCACAAATTTGCACACCTGTTCTCCGTAAAACGTCAGATGGTTCTGGAGCAATCCTCTGGTAGCATCCCCTTCCGACCACATGTTCATGTGTTCGAAGTTCAGCGGCTGGGCGTCCTGTGTCGACCTCACAAAATGCTGATCTCTCACAAACTGCACGCCCTGATTAAAACCAAAACCTGACTGAGGCGCGCAGGTGGTGAGCGAGCTGATGACTCACGGGACGGCGGCGGAAGGCGAGGTGAGCAAGGCTGAGTTCCAGGAGGCCCTGCACGACATACTGCTCGGCGTGGCGGCGGGGCTCAAATGGGACCCGATCGTCATTCTGCGGATGGACGGCGAGGACCTCAGGGACTTCGCTGACAGCGCCAGATACGAGCCGGAAGCGGCTGCCATTTTCGCAACGGTAGGGGGAGGTCAGAACGCGGCTCTGCGTCAGAGCTTGTTGGCCGCGCTGGAGCTGCTCACCGTCGACCACGGAATGCCACCGGCTTCAGATGCGTGGGTGAGTGAGAACTGAGAACTTCGACCAACGGCGTGCGTAGACTAGAGCAGCAGCTGCCTCCTCACCTGAAGTGTCTGCTGACAAAGATGTCCCCGGGCGTGAGTTGCACTATAACAGGTCGTGGGCAACATCGTAGAGCCGGCATTGCTGCATCTTCCCGGCGATCAGCTTGACCAGCCTGCCTCCCGAGAGGGCTTCTTCGAGCAGCTCAAGAAGCTGCTCCGCGCCATCGCCGAACGGCTCCGAGAGCACCCCGTCATCGTCGCGCACACCGAGAACACCTTCGACGGTGGCGGCGTGAAGAGGCTGCTGGCCAACAAGTTCGAGTTGGACAAGGTACAGCGACGAACTCCTCTTCTCTCCTTTTATCCCTTTTTACTTGCTTTCGCATAATGCAGTTTTCTTAGGCTGCCTGTCCCAGTGCTGATTTGTGTGTATCGTTTCCTTGCCAAGCTGTTGAACTCTGTATGGGAAAACGCACAAGCAGAGCTAAACAACAAGGCATCCAAGGAGCGCCTCGTCAGGGCCGCACTTGATAAGATGGCTGATGCGCCAAGACTGCCGCATTACGGTTCTGTAGCCAAGGTAGGAGTAACAGTTTCAATTGGTACTACACAATTCTCGCACTTGTCCCAGCGATAGTACGTTTCGAAGATAGACGATTTCAGTTTGAACATTGATTCTGATGATCTCAACCCGGGCGCAGGTCGACGCCGTGGTTGATGAGGCCATCAAGACGGCGAACGCCGACGACGGGATGGCGGTAGACGAACCGGAGTTCAAGAAATTGCTGACAGATATCCTTGGGACCGTGATGCTACAACTGAACAAAAGTCCTGTCTTCGTCTCCACCAACACCGTGCTGCACGATACATTGTCCACCGTGACACCAACGCCAAGTGAATAAAGCCATATATATGTTGAGTAAATATAACGGGAACAGATTGTCTCCACGTATGCAGTGCATGTTGAGCAGGTCTATGAAACACAGGCCAGTCCCAGTTCTTGTTGAGCAAGGGGGTTGCTAGTGCAACCTAACGGGATGCAGGTAGCCAGGTTTGTTAACCTGATAGATGTATGACTTGGGAATAAGGCATTCAGGCCAGATATATTAATCAATGGAACATGTAACTATTTTGTACTACCTCCGCCTCTAAATATAATATTTCTAGATTTAAACAAAGTCAAACTTCTTTAACTTTGACTATTAATAATATAAAATTAATGATGTTTTATTTTATATATATCATGTTACTTAGATTCTTCATGAAACATACTTTCATAATATCTAATTTTTTATATTAAAAATTATTTAAATTTATAGATATTATTAAGTCAAAGTTGATAGCGTTTGACTTTGACCAAACTCAGAAATGCTTATATTTAGGGACGGAGGGAGTAGTAGTTGGAATTGGTTGGGTTTTCAGTGCTCAGGGAAAGAAATTACCATGTGCCAAAAAAATTCAGATGTTAGATGACTTCTGATCCCAATTGCAAGTGATTGGGAAGAGAGAGTATGAAAGGGTGAAATGGATTATGTTGAGTGGGCAGCAACTCAACATTGACAACTTGAGAGGGGAGCATTCAGCAACAACTAGACTTAAACAGCACCAAAGTAACATTTTGCAACAATTCCACTTCATTCTTTTTCTGAAAAGCCATTGATGCACCAGAGTTTCTACAGTTATCCTGATATAGCATTAGGTCTTAAGACTCTGAAAAAACTCACTGCAAGGATAAGATGCCTAAGCCCTAACTAGAGGCCCTCTGCCTTTTGATCTTCGCCTTCAGAGCCATGAAGTCGTCGTCATCATCATCGTCTGAGTCACTACTTGCCTTCCTCTTTTTTTGTGATGTCATTTTTCCAGGATTATTTGCAGTCGATCCAGTCTTCTTGGCAGATGCCATTTTGGCTGGAGAAGCAAGCATTCTCTTGGCAGAGGTTGTTTTGACTGGTGACTTCAGCTTTTGGCCTTGTTTTTTCTCAAAAACTTCTGTAGCCACATCCAATGGGAGCAAACCCCACTCCATCAACCTATGCGCATCCAAAGAGTAACTGATGATATTGGTTTGCTTTATTAAGATGAAATGGCGGAGCATGCTAGAATTTTTACTCTACAGATAAATGAACTACTACAGAACCAACAGGATTCACATCAGCATGTTTCCAGGCTTGAATGCTGACATTTTATCAATTAACTCTACCTTCTGGAATGTTGCGGCTGCAATCAGAACATATGGAACATTACACACTATGACGAGAAAAGAATGCAATCAGAATATTTCTAAAAACTAAAGAATACCAGATAAACTAACTATAAAAAACACAACGCTGTCACAAGATTTCTCTTTCCTTCAAATCAGCCCAGGCTAGGGTCCCCAACTTTAAGTAACGAGCTTCAGCATGACACCAAGCTTGGATTCTCCTTTACATGGTCATGGATTATGAGTACAATTGATTTTATGTTCCATATTAATGTGATTTTGATTTTGTACCCAGAGAGTGGCTTTAAACTTCTTTCTGGAGATGAAATGCCATCCAAAAAGGATATTATTGGTCTGTGAACCCAAACAACTACGGGATATACTTTTGCTACACTTAGTTGGATTGTAAGATAGATCTTTACAAGCTCATATAGATGTGGTGTCTTACCAGGTTGCAGCCATGTCACTAGTAGGAATCTGCTCATAGAGCGATTCATAAAATATCCTTAACGGATCCCGCTGCACAAAAAAGAAAATTAATTGTTTGGCATAAAAGGAAATCTCAACAAACTGGATCATAAAAGCTAGAATGATCATACTTCCTCAGGAGGATCATGTTTCTGAGCCGGCAAATCATACACCTTCCTCTCTTTCTTCACCTTCTCGTTATTTTCTTTTCTAGTGCCAGTTTTTCCATCCTTGACGATTTGCCTCTTCTTCATATTCTTTTCATCATTCATCGAGTGAAAAATAACTGAGCAAATAGTAAATGACAACACAATATAGACCCAAGGAATGGCGTACCTTGACATCATCCAAATCTTCATCTTTTATTTTCTTAACCTTAGAGGTCTTGGCACTTGCAGAGGCACCTCCACTCTTCTTCTGTGGCGCAATCTAAAAAGTTCACACTTGTTATCCATGAGAAAGGAGAATCAGGCAAAAATTATAGCTGGCATATGAGGACATGAAACAAACATCAAAATCATCATCAGAGTCGTTTTCTTCTTTCTTGACTTTGGAAGCCTTCAGTTTGCTATTCATAGCGCTTTTCTGCTTCTCAGCTTCCTACAAAACGCGACGACACTGGGTTTGTAAGAATGATGCATCTCATTGAATAAGCCATGGTAGGAAATTTCAGAGTGATATAGAAACACGACATATAAACGATCTCATTCGGGAACCAACATCCATTAATGATATAGCGTTGAATAGAACCACATTCCGGTAATTCTCAATGGAATGCCCCTAAACTAGCATATGAACTTACAAATTTTTACCATACGAAGCTAGTACAGTGCTAGGTTCTAGTATAAATGTACACCAACATATGAACATACCATACGCATCAGCTGTGACATACACATATGAAAAGCCTCGACCTTTTGAAGAGGTAATCTGCGAGGTCCCGCGAGGACGGGGCCTCGACCTTCTTCAATGGATCACAAACAGAAATGATACATCCGTGGTATCCCGGGCACAGCCCGCTCAAACCGTAATCCAGCACTTAGCTAAACGGCAGTCCAACCACGCTAAAGCGCACAACGAATCTTTGCGCCCGCAACCCCAAACGAACAGCCACAAATCCGCGGCGGATCTCCCTGAAACCCTTGGTGACGACTGACCCACGGCCACGACCCGCGAAATCTGGGGCCTAGAATCCACGGCTCCGCCACAGTTGAGCATTCGATCGGGGTAGGGGAGCGCCTGAATCTGAGGAAATCGCGAGCTAGGAGGAATTCGTACCTGCTGCTTGTAGCGAGAGGGCAGAGCCGCAGAGGGTAGAGGGGAATTAGAGGATGGAGAGAGCCAACGAGAGGGAGAGGCTGTGGCAGCGTGCCGGCGACCACGCCCGACGGCGGCTGCGTCCGATGAGCAGCGTGGCAGGCGGCAGCGTCCGGTGACCAGTGGGGCGGGTGGCCGATGGGGAGAGCCGGCAGCGCGCAGATGCAGTACAGTTTGTGGAAGGAGACAAGAGTTTTGTGGGCTTTGGGCTGGTTTTTCATTCGGGGTTTCTAGGTCATGCCTTTTTTCCCGACAGACTGATGCTTTTTTTTTTTGTGATAACTGATGCTCTTACAGTTACTGGGGGCCCAGTTACTGATTGATTATCCGATTATCCATCTTTATACAAAGAGTCACCAACCGACCAGACCAACTTATACTTCGTTGTCTATTTTTGCCGTCTCATAATCAGTAGTTTATATAGTATAGGTAAAAGTGTATTGTGATGTAGTGTTTATTTTACTCACTGTCAGTTTCACAGATCTTTGAGCCTGAATCGAGGGCGATTCCACCGACGTGATCGCGATTTGCGACTCAATTATTGGGTACAGTAGTTGCCGATCTTCGACCTTGGCCAGAAAAGAAGAAAAGCAACTGAAAGCCTCATCTTGGGTCAGGTAACTTTCCGACAGCACGATCCACCCGAACCGGTTCGAGACGGCCAGGTTGATTTTGCTCCTTGGCGCGTGCAGCAAGATAAGCGATCAACATCGTGAGGAAACGGTGAGAAAAATGCTTTACTATTTTCATTTTTCACATTTCAAACATCGTACGGAAACAAAACGATCGAAAAAATATAAAATTTTGAAAACGAAACAATTCGAATGGTAATGCATAAAACACGATTGGTAACCAGCATCAAGTCAAAAATATGTTAGATATCATCGAAAAATAAGTTCATATAAGAGATTATTTGATTTATAACTTAAAAAATATCAATATTTTATAACTTAAAAAATATCAACATTTAAAAGATGTTAATCATTGTTTTAATATTTCAGTGCAACTTATGCTCCGACTGGTGGCGAAACATGTATCCTACATTCCTTTCTTTTTAGTGAATCTAAACTCATAGTTTTTGTCTGATTCACCGATGGGTCTGAGATGATTTAAAAAAACAGAAAAAAAAAGAAAAAATCTGGTAATCCGCTGAGACGGTTGAAAAAAAAGTTATACTATTTTCGTTACCGTTTTCATTTTTAGTTTTACTTTCTTTGTCTGTTTTCATATTTCTTTGCCCTATCCGAAAATGATAAAAAACAGTAAATAAAACACACTCAAAACGAAAATTTTCTGTAGGATTTTCAGCCCCTAAGCATTTGTTCGTCCGTTACACGCACCCATCTCCCGCGCGCGTCAGTGGATAGGCGCGCGCCTACCACCACCAAACCCCTCGACGCCACACCTTGGCTCTTCTCTTCTCGCCCCTCGCCTCTCGCCTCTCGCACTCGCTCGCTCGCTCGCTTTCCCCAGCCCTTATTGCAACCTCCCCGGAGTCCCAGAGCTAGCCATGTCGCCGTACCACGGCGACAGGCGCGTGGAGTCCTCCCTACTGGAGGCGTTGACGCTGTCGCCGGTGCCGTACCGGGACATGTGGAAGCCTTGATGGAGTGATGAATCGTTCCTTGGTTATTGCTGAGTCAGTGAATTCCTCGTGCCAACGTTGTAATTTCATCATGTTAATTTGCCTTGCTTTTGATCGATTACACTCACATGCATGTAAGTATTCCGGTTGTTTAGTCGCCAAAAAAAAAGTGCGGTTGTTTGAACTTGTTGCTGATGATCGGTTCATGTAAAGATGTTAGGGATCGACTGCAACTGCCGACTACAGAATTGTTGGCAACTGCCTGTATGTCTGTGGTTTTGGTTTAATTTGTTAATCCAATTCTGGTTGAAGTTCCAAGCTTGGAATTTCTTTCTTTTGAGATTCTTTTATTACTGTACTTGGAATCATCCAGTAACATTTTCCTTCTCTTTCCACCAAACCCAAACGTTCACCACTGCGGGAGATAGTAGATTCTTTGCTTAGCCATGCGAACTTTTTCCATTCAGAGTTGCCTTTGTTCTGAACATTCTATGCATATCTCATCTGCTTTCCGCTTTGTCTCGCTCGATTCTTCTACGTACCAGCGACGGCAGTTGGTGCCTGTGTGGTCCACTGAATATGCGCAAGTAAGTTGCATACTCCTTTCGATTTTTAATTGATGTCACCGTTGACTTTTAAATTTAACTTTGATTATTCATTTTATTAAAAAATTGATAAATTTTATATATTTTAATATAATTTGATTTATTATTGGAGTTATTTAAATTATAACTTAAAATTTTACACATTTGAGTAATTTTTTTAAATAAAATAAATAATCAAAGTTAAATTTAAAATTCAACGTGAACTGAGAGAGTACTGCAAAGTAGTGCGTTGATACGATAAACGGTCCACTTGACATGATCGCTCGACGCCGGAACTCATGGACTTGTTCCCTTCCCTATCTTTCCATCTGGCCCTAATTGTATGGTTCAGGCCTGAGAGAGGTTGATTCTCTATGAATTTTTCGCCCATGCCTGTCCTGTTGTCCAGCTCTGTCTGTGCTCGAGAAGCCGACGCAGCACTTTGGCGCGAACAGGTTCTGGGAAACACGGAGAGGTGGTGGTTGGGCCGTTAAAAGGGGGACTTTTGTGCACAAAAAAAATACATAATTCATCAAAGTTTAGTTTCATCTATAGATGAAAAGTTGCAGGAGTGCAGCTTCTAGTGGACTGTAGTGTTGGCAGCCTCAAACACGGCAACAGACATCACTGCCACCGGCCGTTGTTGCATCGCGTCAGGCGTCGTCGGCAGGGCGTCGTGCTGCTTACGGAAAGACCCGGAGCGACGGGAGTTAGCATGGGTCGCCAAGAGGTTGAGTGCTCTACTTGATGCGAGTTCAGCTGCCACAGGCTTTCGCCTAAAAGCGGTGTGATCTCTGCCGGTGGTGCGCGCGGTTGATGTTGATGGTGAGTCTGAGCCCGTTACGAAGCTCACCAAGGGTGCGTTCGGTTTAAAAAATACTGAGAGGAATGGAGTGGAATGGAGGAGATTGAATCGTCAGCCAGAGAGTAGTGGATTCATTTCTCCTCTAATTCACTTGACTGAATGATAACTAAACAAAACGCGCGAGCTGTAACGATTCCTCACTTTACATGATGAACAGATTAATCTCTACCGTGTCCACGTTTTCTGCCGGCGTCCCTGCCTGAGGACCTAGACAGGCGGCGCCGGCACCAGAGACACGCAAGCTCTAGAACCGCCGCATTAAAAATCACTACCGAACGCAGCCCTGATCCTTATTTTGGATCGTGAACGTAGTCGCGATTATTAAGGCTATAGGCTATGTGCAGCCGATCGATGAGGTGACCTTCGCTAGCTCCCTTGACCCTTGTTGCGCATCTCCTGCCTCCTTTGGGTTCTCGGGCATGCGGCCTAATCAAATGATTACCCCATGGGCTTGCTGTATGCCTGAGTGTTTTGGAATGGAAATAACTATACTACAACTACAAGCATCCTAGAATGCCGAAAAAAATCGGATGCATAGTTTACATAATGCTCCAAGAAAAATATTGAAATATTGGATAAAATATGTACATACTTTTGTGTGTGTAGTAAACTGGGTGAATCGTACTTCAGCTAGATTATGGTATATTCAAATGGTGGATACAATTTATATTTTTGTGCATTAAGTAAATCTGATGAACTAAAATTACAGATAATCAATAGGGCGAGCCAATCAGCGAATCAGAGAGGTCCGGCAGCAGGAGGTGAGGTTGTGTGGTGGTGAGCATTCTAAATCCAAGGTAATCCTTCTACCAGCATAATGATCTGTAGTAGTGGAACGTGCCTTCTTTTGGTGATTGAAATTATATTTTGTTGTTTTTTAATTGATTACTAACAAAAATAGTCTAGCATTAGAAGACAATGTTCACCCAACAAAGCTCAACATGTCTAGAAAAAATGTGCCCAGACACATAATACTATAATAGATAACGAAAAGATCAGAAAACACACTGATAATGCATGTTGTGACTTGTGAGAACTAATTATGTTTTATGATATACTCTCTCCGTTTTTAAATTGATATCGCCGTTGACTTTTACAATTAACTTTGACTATTCGTCTTATTAAAAAAATTGTTCGAATGTGTAAAATTTTAAGTTGTGATTCAAATAACTCTAATGATAAATCAACTTATATCAAAATATATGAAATTTATCAAAAAAAAAATTGAATAAGATGAATGGTCAAAGTTAAATTTAAAAGTCAACAACGACATCAATTAAAGAACAAAAGAGTATTAAATTTCGTCTATAGAGATAGATCTTACATGCATGTTAACTAACCTTTGTCACATGTATGTCATAAAATTAACTTCGTATCATAATTAAGCAACAACAGTGAAGACGTTTGATAGCAAATGTAGTTTCTGAATGTATTCATGTCACTTTGAGCACACGTACAACATGATGAACATATCACATATAGTGTGTACTGCCCCGGTGTCATGTACACAGTACACACATGAGGAGTAACTCTGCATGCATACGGCGCATGTATGCACGCACGCAAGCGGCAACTTATTCATAATATAGGGTACTGATCGACATGATCACTGCTAACCAGCATGCACATATTATGTGATGCGTGTCAGCGTGCGTACATGCATGCCGACTAGATAGCCTGTTGGCATACATAGGGGCCGACGCCACCGGGAATGATATGATTTATCTTATAAAAGCATATGCATACTGTGATGCTGCTGCTGCTTTTTGGGAGGCTGCTGGTACCGCTATCGACGCTGGGCTTCAGGCTTTCAGGGGCTGCAACTAGACGTATGCCTTGTTGATGAAGCTTTGAAGAAGCCCACGAAAAGGCGAATTTGTTGGGGTAACCAGGGGGGCACACGGACTGAGATGGCGTTGGTGGCGGAGGGGTCGATACAGGCGGTGGTGGTGGAGGACTCGATGCGGGTGTTGGTGGTGGAGGAGCGGGCGTTGGAGTCGGAGTCGGTGCTGGCGTCGGAGCTGGAGTTGGTGCTGGCGTCGGAGCAGGCGTCGGTGCTGGCGTTGGAGCAGGCGTTGGTGCCGGCGTCGGTGCTGGCGTCGGAGCCGGCGTGGGAACCGGTGTCGGTGCCGGCGTCGGAGCCAGTGTTGGAGCTGGCGTCGGTGCTGGAGTCGGAGCAGGAGTTGGTACCGGTGTCGGAGAAGGCGTAGGTGCCGGTGTAGGAGCAGGCGTTGGAGCCGGCGTCGGAGCAGGCGTGGGAGCCGGTGTCGGTGCCGGGGTCGGAGCAGGCGTCGGTGATGGTGTCGGAGCAGGCGTTGGAGCCGGCGTCGGTGCTGGAGTCGGAGCAGGAGTTGGTGCCGGTGGTGGAGCACGCGTAGGTGCCGGTGTTGGAGCTCGCGGCGGTGATCGTCCCTGGGCATGGGCAGAAGCGACGAGCATGAGACCCATAGCGAGGAACAAGAGCGCAGAGGAAGCAATGGCCTTGGATGCCATTGCTCCTGGCCTTTGTAGCAGACGTATTGAGGATTGTGTGATTGTGTCGAGCAACTACGCCATGCATTTATAGGCTAGCGTCATCCCCGTGCCACGTGCGTACGTGTGATCGGCGAGTTGTTGGATTGGCTGATCAGCGCGCATGTCAATCATCGTTAGGCTGCCAATGGTATGGCGGCTCCATCGCGTACGTGTACTTGACGGCAGGCAGGCGCATCAAGACTTCAAGGGTACGTAGATTTCCAACGAAGAACATGCTCGCGTGGACATTTTTCCCAGAATCTACGAGAGATGCTTACTAGGGCGCGCGTTGCCTAAGAATAATGCGACGTGCGTAATTCATATCTTCACGCACTAGCAGCAGCTCAACTGGAGAATACACGCACCAAAAAAGCTTCGTACTGTTCCCTTATGCTAACATTTTTTCTAGCCATTGCTTGCAAACAGAACTGCTCCCCTGCTGTTTACCTGAACTGGACAACGTTTAATACCTAGTATATATACATATATGTCGCTTAGCGTTTGTACTGTTTCCCTTATGTTATCATCAGTAAATTTGTGGTGTTAAATTCATCATGCAGACCACAGGAGGGGTGAACACGGGTGCCTGACTGCCTGCACATCGGCTTACTGTCTAGTCTGTCTTCATGTTCGATGCGTAGTTGACGGCTCGACGCCATGCAGATGTTGGTGATGTCATTTTCTATAAAAATATTTAATGAAAAATGGCATATGCAGTATACTTTTTTGAAAGTTTTTAAAAATAAATCTAACCATGTGATTCTCATATTTCTAAATTTAACAAATTTGAAATTATTTGTAATTTGTATTCTCAATATTTGTCTAAAATATTGTCCAAAACAACTTTTTTGGACCGAAAGGAGTACTTATATGTCTTGGATATTATGCATAGCTGTGAGACGGTGGGGTCTGTTTAACTGACGGCAACAAATTGAATCTGAACATGAGTTCGCTTCGCTCCTCAGACCACCAGGATGAACATCCAGAATTACCAATCGAAGAGTGCAGTCACTCATGAATTGAGTACTTGAAGTAGTAGAACTCTAATGCATACCTACAGAAAAGGCCATGGTGAGGCGAAATGGAATGGCCAGCCATCTTGCGCTGCTTGAGCTGCCGCTCCGACTTCCTGCCCCTTCTCATTTCTACTGCCACGCCGCTCCTGCTTCTCAGCCAGTTCAGGATGGTAGTACCCCAGATACCACCGTACAAACTTCTTGAGCCCTGTTTGGAGATCTGTGGATGGCCAATAGCCAAGCTCCTTATGAGCAAGGTTGATATTGGCATGCGTATACGGGGCATCCCCATTCCTTGGCACCTTGACAACTTTCTTCGCAGCCTTCACTTTGAGCAGCTTCTCCAGCAAATCCACTAGCTGTGTCACCGGCACAGAGAAGTGTTCCCAAATTGTATCTCCCGAATGGTGCCTGCCCTCGCTTCTTAGTAAGAACTAGCTGTGTCACCGGCACAGAGAAGTTCTTCTTACCTCCACTGCCTGTGCTCCGCCCAGCTGTATCCAATGCCGCTACACAACCCTTCACAATGTCATCAACGTAGGTGAAATCCCATGAAATAGTGGTGCGATGGGTGCCTCCCGCGCTCTCATACACCGTGCTTGGCCGGCCAGTGAGGATGTCACGGGTGAAGAAGAAGTAGGCCATGTCCGGACGACCCCATGGCCCGTACACAGTGAAGAACCGGAGAGCGGTGAGCGAGAGGCCGTAGATATGGTTGTAGACATGAGTCATCTCCTCGCCGTCCTTCTTGGTGGCTGCGTAGAGGTACAAGGATTTATTTATTCAGCATGTGCTGAGTGCGGGTGGTAGAACGGACCGTTGGATGGTGCTCGAAAATTCGTGCAGCGGAGTGGGTATTTGTACCATAGTCGCACTTGTTTTTGCGCCATAGAACATGAGCAGGCTACGTTGTTCAATGGAGCAACGCTGAAAAAAAAAGGAACCCCAAAAAAAACACCTCCCCTATGACCGGGCCGGCCCCGGTAACCCTAATACCCCGGCCGCCGCCTCCGCTGCTCCTCTCCTCCGGTAACCAGCGGCGCTCGCGACCGCTGATCAGTGGGGCAACGGCGGGCTGCCCACACCCTGCTGCGGGGATCCGTTGCGCCTCCAGCAAGCTGTTCGAGTACGCACTCCCTTCCAGTCCAATATGTCTAATATTGTACTACTTTAGAGATCTTGAAATGGAAGTCGACTGATGATTTTGTTGCTAATGAAAAGTTGTAAAAAAAAAAAAGAAGCCGAAGGCATGGATTAATTTGACTAAATTCTTATCTAATTTACAAATACAGAATAGGCATTATTGACTCCAATCGACCCGATTACTCAAGGGTGCAGAGTTTGGCCGCTGGCAATATACTATGTCTGATCTGAATTATACTGTTGTTGATGCCATGGAAAATGTGTACTTTTCATATGATGCCTCGGGTTCTATAACTAGACAAGCGATCCCAGTGGCTAGCCAACCTGAACTAAAGAAGGAAGACATTGCTTTTGCTGCACAAGTAGTTCTATTACCCTGCCCTTTGTTGTTTATGCAGGAACACATAATTTATGTGTGTAATTAATTTTTTATTGAATATGAAATATAACAACCTGGAATCATAGGTAGCTAATAATTGTTGTTCATACATTTTTCAGGAAGGTTCAAATCAGTATGCTGTTGCAATGGCTATGAGCTTTACCATAGGCTGGAGAGCCTTTTGAATACTACAAGCGCTATCAGGGGGATAGTTGTTAACCGTAAAGTGGTACCAGGTAAAGTCTTTTAGCGCATTAGCGCTTGAGTGAAAACCTTGCATGTGATTCGATATCAGAAGTTTCCCGGGGTCCAATTTTTTCCCATAAAACAATGCTCAACAACATGTCGATGTATAGGGTTTTGTGTGTTGCCAATTTTTTTCTAATTCATCAATCTGGTGTGGTTTGCATTCAATTTTGCTTTGTACTTTGTCCAGAAGCGGAACTAGAGGAATAAATCAAAGTTAAAATTACTGTGAGGATAAACATTCGTCAATGGAGAATAACTTTTGAGCTGACCTTGCACGAACGTGATTATCTTACTTTTTCTTTAGTGTCTTTGATGCATTACTGATATGGTTTGGCAATTGTTAGCTTGATGAGTGCAAAGGCTACATGTATTTGATAAGACACGTGATTGTTGTAGAAATAACATGTGTTCACACCTAATTATTCAGCAGTATATATGCTCATATCTCAAAAAAAATATTTTGACCTGATTATTTTAATAATGTTGATCATATTTTTTATCTTTCTCAAAACAAAGTTGTCTATGTATCCAGCTTTTCTCATATTGCATGAGCTGTAAATATATCACATCTGAATAAGGCTTAGAGTACCACTATTTGTCAAAAGCTTGTAATATCTATGAACCTTTATATCGAATTACAATGAATATATCAATCTTTTTAAATTTATGATATATGCATCACTGCTTTGATTGATCGGTTATGGAGATAATATTGTGATGTATGCATAAAAACACACAATCTTATTATAGCCTATTTTTTTAAAGTTTACACCTACATACAGTCTATTTCAGTTCTTCATTTATTCTTTTATCTGATAGGCGTTTCATTGGAAATGAGAGTGACATGTTTTTAATCCCTTCGTAGTTATCTTTGGGTGTCCCTCCTCCAAAGATTTGTTTTGAATTGTTTGGTGAATGTATCATTCACTTTAGATGTTTACTTCACCTAGAGGATTCTTGGTTGTGTTTCAATTTATGCATAGTATGCAGCTAAACTAGAATCCACTTCGTCTATGCTTCTCTTAATTTCTTTCTTATTTGCCAATTCCTTTAGGTGGCACGCAAGGATGCGCCATCTCACCTAGTTTCAGAGGAAGAAAGAGAAAGCGAGCAGTAACAGATGAGCACGATGCCTTATGTGGGAACAGCTGGAGCGTAGCGTACCAATCATGAATGTATAGTTGTTTTTTTTTCACTCATAAAAAATGGCCATTGTATCAATGATGAATTTATATATGTAGCCTTATGATTATACATATTAAATGACAAATTATGACAGAAGAGCGGTGGTTTATTCTGTAAAACAGGGTCCACAAGTTTTCATTTATTTTTGCATTCCAATTCGGAGTACAGCAGTTTTGAGGTGGCGTTTTATTTTGGTTCTCATTTTTTAAGAAATTTAGAAAGGCATATAACCATTTGCCAGTAAAAAAAAGTTATCTAAGACCTTTTAAAACTTTTGATAAAAATTAAACAAAATTGAAATTTGAGCTAAAATAAGCAAAAATAATTTAGTTCAAATTTGAATTTGGATTCATGCTCAAAAAGTGAAAAATTAAAATGTTCCTAAAAAATGTATGTGAAACAATTCTTGTTTGAAAAATACTTAGAAAGACATGAGTTAAGCAATTTAAAATTTGATATTAAAACGAATTTTAAAAATAATTTAGTTCAAATTCAAAATTTGATATCAATGATACTTAATTATAAGGCAGCTAAAACTGAATGCGCATTGGAACATGACTGCAAAAATATAACTGTCCCCAGAACTTACTGACAAAACTCCCTCCATCCACCTCATGTGCCACGGGGGTACAAGAAACCTTGGGGGCCTTGGGTGGCGGGAACAAGTCGCTCCCTGTATCACGCCGTCAGTCGATGCTGACAAAAGAGTTTCCGCTGCGTAGAGAGAGGCCGGACGATCCGTCCTGTCACGCTCGGAGAAAGGCACATGGGTTTAAGTAGAATCAGATTTGGCCTTCGGTGTTTCTTCTGGGAACTCCCCGGATCCTCGTATCCGTTTGGCCAGGTCACGGAAAGCAGCCAGGCGCAGCAGATTCAAGACATGCGCACTTCGTGGTTGGTTTCATTTTCGAATTTTGACCTGAATACGTTGAGAAATTGATTGGATGACTGTTTTTTGCCTGAACCACGAGTAACGCTCGAGAGCCTCAGCTGGCTGGACCAACCCAACCTGACCGGGAGCGAAGCTCATCTCCTGCGTGCCTGGCAGGCCAGGCTGCACGCCATGAGCCAGGCTCGATCGGGCATCCGTGTAAACAAACAGATGCAAGCTGCTCGATCTGGCGGAGGGGTCACGCGGCAAACCACCACAGTGAAGCATGTGTCTGTGTTTCTGCTTTCTTGCCTTTTGTTTGTGTTAGAGTTAATTTGCTGATTTTTCTAGGCGGCAGCAAAAGCTGCTTGGCTATTTTGTATTTCCTCTGAATTTTTTTCATCTATAATGAAAAGGCAGAGCGCCTGCTAAGTTCACTTCAAAAAAAAAAAAAAGGCACATGGGTGTTAAGCCGTACACCGAGGACGACGACGCCCAGACGATCGCCGGCTGGGGTTAGCCGCGCGGGCCGCCTCGAGAAGCGCGACGAGACCGGCGACGTTGGCGCGCACGTAGGACATCGGGTCAACGAGCGCGTGGCGGACGCCGGCCTGCGCGGCGAGGTGGAGGACGTGCGAGAAGGGCACGACGTCGAAGAGCTTGGCGAGCAGCTCGGCGTCGGCGATGTCGCCGTCCACGACGTAGACCCCCCGAGCGCGCGAAGAGAGCCGCGCGGCCGCGCTTGAGCGCGGGGTCTTAGTAATCATTGAGTTGTCGAGGCCGAGCACGCCGTCCCCTCTGCGGCACAGCGCGGCGGCCTCGTGGCAGCCGACGAACCCCGCGGCGCCCGTGGAGAGGACGGAGAGACCCCGCGCGCGCCGGACCCGCGCGGAGGCCCGCACTATGGTAGTGGTGGAAGTGGTGAAACCGCGGCTTGACTGCCGACGCGGCGCCCGCGGCCGCCGCGGTGCCAGGCGTGCCGGGGAGCTGCGGCCGCATGCGCTCTATCCGCGTCAATGCGGTGCGGCTGGTCCCCGGATCTCGGCGCTGGGGTTGGGGTTGGGATGGGTCCGCGGCGCCGCCTTTCCTTCCCTCCGCTTCGGCCGTTTCGTTTTCCTCACGTTCCGTTGGTGCGCTTCTTCGCTGTGTCTCGCGCGCGATTCTGTTTTCCTTACGTTCTGTTGATTTCTTGGCAAATTTTCGAGTAACTCCCCGATCGATCGAACCCTGCCAAATTTTCCTTTCATTTTTATCTTGATACACATCTCGAAGCACATTACCGTTAATATGCTTGACGATCTTTCTGGCAGAAAAAAAAAACCGAATATAGGAACATGGAAACGGGAAAACGCTTTCAAATAGAAAGACATAACTGATTGAATCAAAATTTCAGGTTGCACAGCGCTCGTTACCCAAACAGCTACAGTTATATAGGAGGCGAACAAACAGGTTCAGGGATGCTCATATGGATGGTTGTCTTAAAAACACATTGAATGGAGCACAAAACTAGAGACATGATATAAGTAGTCTACTCGCGTTGTTCAAATGCAACACCATTACACATCAGCGATGGTGACCTCAACCTCAACACCGGGCTCGATGGTGATGGAGGTGATCTGCTTCACCACATCGGGGGAGCTGATCAGGTCAATCACCCTCTTGTGGATGCGGAACTCAAACCGATCCCACGTGTTTGTTCCTGAAAAAGACAATAGCAATGATATGTTTCTGGAAACAAAAACCCAGCTTCAAAATTGCAGTAATCAATTGATGATTCCTACAGTTATCCACCTTTGGTTCATCACAAATGAAAAACGTGTTAGGGTGCAAGTATTCAGAAGGTAGAGGTTACACATCATTATATTAGCTGAACTGAATAATCAATCACGCAGGACATCAATGAGTTCATGAAAATACATTAAGTTTTCAGTGAAACAAACCACAGGCTACCCATAAGGCAACACATCTCATCCAATAGACCAATATCATTAGTGGCTAGTTGCATAGACAAAAAAACATTAATCAGTCAGTTTCCCAGAGGTGATAGGAAAAAGATCAATACCTTCACCGCAAGGCGACTTGCGGGTGGTAATGTGGAGAACCTTGGTGGGAATCCTGACAGGTCCCTTAACCCTCAGCTGCTTGTCCTTGGCTCCCTTTACCAAATCCGCACAAACTACAATCAAATAAGACATAATAAGCCTCAGTTTCACAAACCAGAACACATAAACAGTAAACTAGTGCAATCCTCAATGCTAAAGCAGGCTAAAATCCAAGCACATATTTGTAGCCTAACTTGCAATATAAATTACAGGACAACACAGGTATCTTTCTTTATCAGAGCTGATAATAGATGCAGAAGTTATGATAACTACCTAACTCTTTACATGGTCCGAACTGTTAAAACCAACATGAGAAAATTGTATAATAATTCAATAGAAACAGGAGCTTCAACCATCTAAGTGGAACAATAGTTACGATAAGAAATGTCATCAGATCAGCTACCATGACCCAGAGCCAATTATCTCGCTGCCACAGTAAACTACAGACTCCAAACAAAGTGCACATCTATAAACTATATTTAGGACGCTGCAAGCAAAGACGTGGCATAGATCTAGACCGCAATCATAAAATCCTGTACGAATCAAATATTACAATACGGAGTACCTCGTAGTCCATAACAATATAATCAACATAAGGAAATCAGCTGCGCGACTAGATAGGATCGTATCAAGAAATAGGGGATCGGGAGGCTGGCGTATACCTTTCTCCAGATTCTTGACGTTCTTGGAGGAGAGGGTAATGCGTATGCGGTTGAGCTGCAGCTCGGGTGCATCCTCGACGCCAAGCTTTCCCTTGAGGCCTCCGTAAACCGCCGCCGCCATGGTGTTCCTGCGCTCTATGGGAACGGGTCTTCGCTCGCTCGCTCGCTCGGATGCTTGGCTCGGAGGAGGCGGCGCAGCTACAACTAGGGTTTTCCCCTCGGGTGGGTTCGGCAGTACTTATAGCATCCATGGACAGGTCGGCCCATTTTGTTTCGCGGAAGGGTCGGCCCATTTTGTTTCGCGGAAAGGTCGACCCATTTAGAGTTAGGCTTTGCATGGCCCAGCTAGTGCTCCTCTGTTATTACCTGTCCTCTATTCTTCTCTCTCAATCTCTTTTTGAAAACCTCCTTTGGTAGGGTTACTACAGCGCAAACCGCCAGTCTTAGCTTCATCTTGCTGTATAAAAAAGAGCTTCATCTGATGACAATAAAAATTGATCTTAGTGAAGGATTATTTCGTATCTATATATTTGAGAGTTAATTGGAACCTTACTTTTACAATTTTAGCGTTTTAGAAATATGTTTTTCTACTAGTAATAGATCTAATGCTTATTATTATTCTGCCGAAATTAAAAATGCGCTCATTTCTAAATAAAAATATATCAATTTTCATTAAAAATATTCTCTCTGTTTTTTAATTAATGTCGTCGTTGATTTTTAAATTTAATTTTTACCACTCGTCTTATTTAAAAAATTTATTCGGATACGTAAAATTTTAAGTATGATTCAAATAACTTTAATAATAAATCAAATTATATCAAAATATATGAAATTTAACAAATTTTTTAATAAAACAAATGATCAAAGTTTAATTTAAAAATTAACAACGTTAATTAAAGAACAGAGTATGCTAATATTGACATATTTCCAATTTATTTACACTTAAAAATATGCCTATATAAGCATATTTCTAATTTCAATAGAGTAATAATAACACCAAACTGATTATTATAAGTTGAAGAGTATATTTTTGAAACAGCAAAAATGTAAAAACACGATTCATGTTACCAACGGCAAGAACCTTCCAAAAGGCAACAGTTGTGAAAGTAATAAAGCTGTGAGAAAAGGATCCTCTCGACAACACTTCGTATATTTTCCACCCAATTTGACTTTTAAATCATTGTTAGAAATAGGGGTACATAACTGTCCCAGGATATACAGGGGAAAGATAAAGTAGCATCCAATGCGATTTCACCTTCTATTTGTTAGATCAAAAGTACCGAAACTACTTTCACCCAATTCTCCATCATGCTCTACAAGTTACATTCTTGACCAGCAGCAAGACCTTTTCTCACCATAAGTTACCATCAATGCAACTCTACGTAGTCGCAGTAGATGTTAATTCTAAAACATCAGATAGTCGCAGTAGATGTTAATTCTAAAACATCAGATAGAAGAAAGAAAGACGGGAAGAAACTTGTTGAGGTAAACCACGTTGGATCGATGGTGACCTACAATAAAATAAATCACATGGCGCCCTTGAGGAACATATTCTGTTTCTACTGTCCATTTTCTCTGCTCTCTGGCTCCTCTGCATCCTCAAAGCGCTGGTCATCGATGTGAAGCTGCAAGAGCAAATTGTTGTTAGCGATGTTAACCATGACCTTTATGTTCACAGTTAAGAATGAAATTATAATGTTAATCATATATCTGCCACTTTTTAAAATAGTTCATCCACCATATATGATTCAGCAAATGATTATAACTACTTCAAGATTAATATTTGCTAAAAATCTTAAAATTATTGCTAATAACCAGAAATCTCATGCATATATGTTACGTGCTGTATCCAGTAATTGTGCAGCACCAATAGAAGACTTCTCCGCCTAAATGTACATGTTCATGAAAAGAAAACTTGATAGATCATCAAAACAGAATCAATTCCTTTCATACCTCATGTATTGGCAGATTGACGTCAGATGCACCATTTTGACCAATCGGATTGGCATTAAAAAACTGGGGCTCAATGTCATTTTCTGCATGCAAGGTATGGTATCAAAATGCTGAAATATTACCATGAAAATTTTAAAATAGAAATTGTAATACTTACCATCAACCATGTCATCATCACCAGGGACCCAGCCACCATCAGCCATATCTTCACCATGGAACCAACCATTTTCCCCATTGCGTTCTGAAAATAGGAAAGAAAACAGAGATTTTTGCAACAGAACTTTTTTTAAAATATTAAGTATAACTTCATAAGTGATAGCTAACCAGCATTAGGATCAGGATTCAACTCAGCACAGTGGCAAAAGACATCAAAAAGTTCATCCACTGAAACCTCTGTCAAGGGTAAAAGACATGCCCAAGAATGAACTAACATAGCCATCTCAAGAATGAGTAAAGAACAAGTGGCAGTCTGCTGCAGGGTTTTGGAAACCGGTCCTAGACCGGTTTTCGGTTTCGGCAAAAACCTGCTGGCTAGCCGGGTCCGCTCCAGTACTAGGTCCGGTTTTCGGTCCTAGGTCTGGTTTTCAACCGAAAACCGGACTGGATACAATACCGGACCGGACCGGTTTCGCTGAAAACCATGAAAACCAGCCGGTTTCCACCAGTTTCCAATACCCTGGCCTGCTGACTACAGTTGTACATTCAGATACCAAATGTCAAGTGTGAGAATTATTTGCATAAAGCAATGAATAGTGTATTGAATTAACCAAATGACAAGGAACTAAGCCTAGCTCAATTGGTTAAGGCTGTGGGAGTACATCCTGACCACTAAGGATCAATTGCTCTTCGATGCGAATTTGGTCGCTTATTTTCTTCTTTCTTCTTAATAAAATGCCACCTAGTTTCTCCTAGGTTGGTCAAGTTTGTCTTATTAACCAAATGATCAACACCTGAACTCCATCATCAAGTACAAGGCATAAATATAAACAACAACAGAAGAATAATTAAGAAAGACAAGCTAATACAAAAGGATACTTTGGGTAGGATCTGCCAGTATAATGCGCATTTCAGAGACTCTTGATAGTTCTAATTCACCATTTGCTTCAGGGACTGACCCACCAGCATCCTCATCGATGCCTACTTCTGTCTCAATCTTAAAGTAAAACAGAGTAAATATCACAAATCTTATTGTACATACCTTTTAAGCGACAAAACAAAGTAAACTAAAAAGACAGATGCTACCTTACTGCAAATATATACTAACAATTAGGATGGATAGGTACTACAAGCTCAACAGGAGAGTTACCCAGAAAGCTTCAACTGTACTTGCATACAAAATGAAGATTTAACTTTGTTTTTCTACAGACTAAGGTAGATACAAGTCCTAGTAATCTAACAGCACCCGGCAACTGGTGACTTAATAATGAGGAGAAATGGACAAAACTTTTGCGGTAACATTGGTCCTGATACCTAGCACGAAGGAGATATTAATTTGACACCTTATATACCCATGGTGATTGAAGTAATTCTTTTTTAAGCTACTTACAAAGACTTTTTCCACTAGTTGAAATACACCATAATTTAAGAAACATAAGAACCTTATCAAGTCTATAAGGACACATCTTAGTTCGAACATTCCAAAGAAAACTAAGCAGACTACTAATCTGGCAAAACTAGAAAAGCCAAAGATATAATAGGGGCGGTGACTTATACCCGAGCCTAAGCAAATATGGCTCGGTAATAAGAGTAATAACTAAGCACTGTCCACATAACTCCTACACTGAAAAAACTATGCAAGTTAATATGATTTACATGTTAGAGCTCCGTGTCTTCTACATGCTCCACGGTATTATCAAAATACAAATGAACAGAAAATGAATCCCAGAAATTGAGCGATCAAATAAGTTTTCAGACATGAGTAATTCATACTAAAATATAGTGTGAACCTTAGACCCAAAACCAAAAAACAAAATACAACTAAAAGCCTAAAATCCAGTCACCGTGGTCCATGTCATTTCAAAATAAAGCATACCACGCTGTTTTAAGCTTCAGTAGCTCAACAGTCAGAACAACCAAGATGCGCCTCAAAAATTATTTCACAGCAAGCTGTAATTCTACAACGACCAGTCGCGACCTACAGCATCAGCAAAAAAAATGGAGCTCGCTTCTCAATCACCTGCGTGTAGATGCAGGGCGAGGGGTACGCCTCCAGGTCGCGCGACACGGCGTGGAGCGTGATGTCGAGGAAGTCCACTGCGTAGCCCTTACCCTTCTCCGCCTCGCTGAGCCAAATCACTCTCCTAATCAAACAGGCCAGCAAACAGTAAGCGAAAAGAAAAAAAAACCGGCATCAGAAGAAGCGAAGGAGGCGGTCGCGCTGCTGAGCCGAGCTCGCTAGATACCTAGAGGTGACGAACAGGGTCCCCGGTGGCTCCGGCGAGCGGTGGCCGAGGGCGACGGAGGCGGCGCGGTCCACGCGCACCAGCTCCTCGCCGGACGCATCGTCGAGGCGGGGCGCGCCGTCCCCGGCAATGTCGGTGAAGAGGCGGAGGCCGGGAGCCATGGAGGAGCGGCGGTGGGGATGCCGAGGAGCTAGGGTTTCGGACCTTTGAGGCTTCGCGGTGTGCGAGATTTGGGGGTTCTTTCGGGAAGGGTTTAGCGGCGGTGGAAGTGGAAGACCGTGCCCGTACGGAGCTGCTGTGTGTTGGGAAATGCTTCTCGCTACTGCCTCTTGTGTCTTCTCTCGTCTCGTCGGATGTCTCGCTCAAGCGATATACACGGTGATGTTTGGGTTCCGGGATAGGAGTATGATTTTTGGGTTCGAAAAAAAAAAAACAAAATAAGAGATTTGAACTATTTATTCATCCATTTTATTATATCTCAATCATTTATTTATTTCTCAATTCTAAATCTATGTTCCATTTTCAAAAATCCAAACGCGAGTGGTATTTCGACGTGTCTAAAGAGGCACCGATGCGTAGTACAGTAAAAATCAGGGGTCCAATGAATTGTGACGTTCAGCAAGGTGAAGTTCAGAGCCAACACGAGCACGGCCGGAAAAATGCGAGATACCCATGGACCATGGTCCCGGCGAAAGATTTTCACTGTTGCCTTCTCGGCCGTGAGCGGCAGCGATGAGCAGGAGCGACGCTATAACACGGGCCGGGCCCTTATCGGTGCTCCGTTTTCATTGACTTCAGCACAGTCATAGCGCGGACGCTCCGAGCGCTCGCAGGGGCCAGGGGATCACAAGCGCGCTGTAGCCGCGGTCGCAAGATGCCTCGCGAGGGCGACAGCCGCGTGCTTCCGTATTCCGTCGCCGTGGTCGCCGCGGTCGCGGGTTTTCCGCTATCCGCTCGGTTCGCGTCGTGCCGGTGCGGCGACGAGACGTCCAACGGCCCGCCAAGTTAAATTGGGGTCTCAGCCGGCAGAGGCAACTTGTCCGTGCGCCCATGTCGTCGTGGTGGCAGATCCACCGGCCCGGCAGTCAAAGCTAGCCCCCGCGACTGCCCCGGCGCAGTTCGGCAGCGTGACGCGCGTTCACTGGCGCTGCCGGCGCGTATGACGAGGGAATGGCCGTTGCAGGCAAGGCAGGTCTCGGGGGTACCGAACTGACCAGGTCGTCGGCCCGGCCTTGGCGTGGCGAGCCCTGCCGCGCGTGCCGGCATGCTCCCGGGCATCATCTGACTCGCGTGCACGGTTGATGCAGCGTCACTGTGATCGCATGACGCCGTCCTGCCTGCTAGGGGTGCACACTTGACTAGGGCCTGCGGCTCGTTTGCTGTCCAGGCCTGGAACGATGTCCTGTGACGATGTCAGGCAGCGTGGCGACCCTAATCTTCTTCTCTGATGACCACGAAATTTGCGGGGTGCGATCGGTATAGTTATCTTAAAAATTAATTTCACCATTACACTCCAAACTTTATGATTAGAAGTAGTAGTCAAATTATTGTATTTGTGACGCAATCAATGTCAGATCAGCAGCAGAACCAGCGCAGGCAATTTGAGTAACAAGCCCATTCCCCTGTTCAGTGATGACTTCTGATTGCAATACCGGAGCCCATGAAGTGGGCACCTTCTGAATAATCAAGGGGCCAAACCCATTCCCATTGTTACTGTGCAACGTCCTCCTACAGGGTTGCCCACCAAAAAAAAGTGTTCAGCTGTAAGCTCTTCAAAGGGCCGTCACAGACTTCATAATTGGTGAATGATAGTTACGGTTACAGTCACACACATGAGTGCTCAGTTACATGTGATCAGTTAGGAAAACTGGCGTGTATAGTGTGCTTTTTCGACTCGAGCGGTGTCCAATATTAAGAGGGACCATCGCGGTGGAGGATGGATGAAACAGGAACTACTATTAGTAACCAGGAGCATGACGCTACCTTCGTCACAAAGATACCTTCAGTAAACCTGGCCCTTGCTTTTGTCAATTTATGCACATCACTGAAGGATCAACGGAGCCGATATCCAAGAACAAACTAAGAAATAGCAAATGTCAGACTCGGGGCATCTGAACCAATAAGGTAATGGAGAAACTGTTAAACCAACAAACAAAAGCGGATTAGATAGTATAAAAAACTATAGTATAATAGTTACCATGCTGTAAGTTTGTCCTCCGTCAACGCGAGAATGGCAAGAAAATATGAAGGCAATTTGTGCAAGAAAGCTCGCATCAATCCCAGCTAGTTCGGTTCCGTCTAAATTCCTTCTTCTGAGAAATCACCTTTTTGTTCTGAAGTCTCTTCCTTTCGGCAGCTGCAGCACTGTAATAACGAACAATAAATTATTAGTGCAATTCTTCTCAACAATGGAACAGTTCAATTTCACCATTGGAAACATCCTATCATGTTTTCTGACATTACCGATGAAACAAAAAGAACTGTTGGAATTACAACAACATGAGGTTTCTAAGATCTTCAAGGAAAAACATAAGCTCTCTGAACAAATTACAACTGAATGGGCAATCCTAACTTCAACAAACACACCTTTCAAAAATTGTACACAGAACTATAAGGATGTCACAGCAACACAGATCTATAAGGAACTTTAACAGTATGAGCAGTTCAACAAAATCATAGACAGTATCATGTTAATTTACTAACTAAGAAATCGTTGAGGGCTTCACTTTGGTCCATCCCAAGATGTGAGTAACAAGTTAACATGATTTTTGGAGCAAGCAACTAGTGGAGAGAATAGCTTACATCTTTTCAATCTTTTTCTTTTGATCTTCAGTAGGGGGTGGAGGAACATATGATGCAGCATCAATAATTGCCTGCTAAAGATATCTCGTGAAGTTAAAGAAAACTAGTCCAGGAAAAACAATTGAACAAATCAAGCATACCTGAATTTTCTGCAAAGCATCTTCAATGTTGCCCCTGAGTTGATCAATCATGTCAGTTCATATTCCAAACAAGATGGATTAGAGGAATAATGGAATAATAATTACTTCTGTGTTCTCGTTTTTGTAGAAGAGATCACAAGCTCACCATCTTTATTTATCCTGTTCTTTTCCTGTGAATACAGGGAACTTAAATGTAAACAACCTATCCATTGAATTTCAAAGAGATCTACAAAAGAAAGCAGAAAACTATAGAAAAATGATTTAAAAAGGAAAATAAAATCGAGGTGCTAAATAAGGAGGTTTCTTTAGTCTTTACCATTTGCAATATTCGTTCCTTGATCCTCTCTCCTAGCCAGTGAGCTTCCTTAACATTGAACCGCATGTCAACCTTTGTATTAACTGTAAAATGGTACTTGTGTTTTAGAGCAGTACGGTAAAAAAAAACTTGAATGGAAAAAACAATAAATGTTGACTAGAATCTTTGGCAACATAAATTGTTATTAATTGCAGATCACTGAGTTCACGCATACTATACAATAAAGGGCCAACAGCAATTATCAGAAGGCAAGAATGACAAAACAAAAGCATGCATCTGGGTAATTGAGGAATTGCTGAACAAAGCGCGCCACTCATCGACTTCCCAATGCTGAAGCAGAAGGATAGAAAATATAGCACACAAAAATGCCAACCCCATCAAACAAAATGAGGAACTAACAAAATAAGAAAAAACAGAGGAAATATGTAACCTTTATTAACATTCTGACCACCAGGACCACCACTTCTTGCAAAATTAACAGTAACATGATCTGCAGATACAGCATAGAGTTAGAACAGTTGTTGTAACTAAAGCAACTATTATAGAGTCATCAGACTTGGTGCAGGACAATGAGACAAACCATTTAGTGTTGAATGACTAACATTTTTTGACAATATTTTAAAATCCAATTTCAATTGTTACAAAAAAACTCTGGATATACGTATCACCTAGGACATTCACTTATTAGCAAATACTACTGTACTTGTTAGCTGCATCAATAACCAACTAAAAGTTCATTATCACCTCACAACTATGCCTAATCCTTCATAGTCCTCACCGCTACACATAGTAAAGCAAATCTAGCTGCTTCTCGACTTTAATAACTAGCATTCCACATGACCAGTTTCCTCAAGAGACAAGACCCAAACAACAGACCAGTCCATTCGTCTTCGCATCTAAACTTCATGGAGCTGTTGGTTGATTTTGACTCGTGAGTCATGTTTCTTCTTTAGGATAATTTAAACTAGCTCTAGCCTTTTGCAATATTCAATGCATACAGACTATTGTTATTCCCTCCATTCCAGAATAAGTGTTCATTTGGGTTTAGTCAAACAAAGTACTAATAATGAAATGGATGAAACAGTCACACATATACGAGTCAAATCAGTAGAGGCAATTCCCAGGGTCTAGCAGGCCCAATCAAATTGACTTAACACGCACGATCACCCGCTTTTCGGTAGTACATAGGATTTCCAAATGTCTAGAGTCTACACAGGCAGTGGAAGCATCGTTAACAGTTGCACGCAGAGTTCCAGACACCCCTGATTCAAGCTTCAGTACATACTCCCGCTACAAACTACAGATGATGCAAAGTTCGATGCTAAGAAGTGGCAGTGCTATTCGAACATCGACTAGGATTCAGGCACCGAACGTGAGCAAAATGGGGGCAGTTGCGAGTTTCTTACCCAGTGTGATCTTCGGGGCGGGATCGGAGCCGGCTGAAGCAGCGCGCTCCTCGGCGTCGCGCAGAACCTGCTGCGTCAGCGCCAGCCGCGCAGACACCTTCTTGCCCCCGTCATCACCGGCCGCCGCCGAGCACCGGAGCCGGACCAGCCCGGCCCGGCGCGCGCCCAGGCTCAGGCCTAGGCTCGCGGCGGGGCACGCAGGGGCCTGGAACAGGACAGTGGAGGCGTGGCGAAAGCCGAGCCGTAGGAGGCCGGTGCTTCGCGTTGCTGCCGCCATCGGTCAGCGTGTGGAGGAGACCAGCGGCGAAAACTAGAGGGCACGGGCGCACGGTGACGGACTGACGGCCGTGAAGCAGAAGGGGAAGCAGCAACCCTTGGGCTTTTCCAGGCTCATTTGCTTTTCTAATGGGCCAGATCATGGGCAGCCATCTGTTAGTTGGCTTTAACTGTTTTGCTAAACCGTTGGACTCAAGTGGCCTTCCTAAAATTCATTACTCCATATCGCATAATCGAATCAGCACTTCATCTAGGTCGTACAATAATATTCTCATTAATCGCAAAAAAAAAAATTCTCATTTTCTGTGACTGATGTAGATATTAAGTAGGAGTGATAGGAGTAGTACATCAATAAGAGTGGAAAATTATTTAAGACAATTAAAAACAGCACTTGGGTGACAGTTAAGATCGTTGGAAGGTCCAATTTTATCTACCCAATGATCAAGCTTTCATACAAAAATCAATGTCAACAGAAACTGTTCTTGATTAAGTGACCATATTCACACAAGCAGCAGAATGGCTCACAGCAGATGTGTTCTCACCGACACAAGTAAAATCCCCGTGTTGTGTTGACCTGTGCAACAAACCCACCCTACCGGTTTTTACAAACGTCGACGACGTCCGTAGCGCTCCCATTGATAGCGGTACAGCTCCTCCCCAACCCCACGCTCCCGTTGGCGCTGCTCTCGCCATCTTTGTGGCCAACGCTGCGGCCGGTGTAGAAGCACACCACCTTGCACTTCACCACTCCCGCGCCGGCCAGGTACACGTGGAACCCCGGCGCCACCATCATCTTGACGCTGGCAGGCTCCAGCTTCCCCGCCCGCCCGGCCGCGGCGTCCTCCATGAACCGCGGGTCGAACCGCGCGCCGCGTTCCGCGCGCACGACGGGGAGCGGCGGGTGGACGGACCGCGCCAGGAGGCGCACGCCCCAGACGCCCTTGGC
>BCLG01000331.1:61722-74396 GCA_001602295.1 Zoysia matrella
AGACTGCGTTCTTTAATGGCGACTTGCATGAGAATGTTTGAATAATATAGTTGAAAAGTTTTGTCATAGAAAGCAAGTAGCATATGGGATGCAGAGTAAGCGTCCAAATAATGGTACACTAAGTTTAATGAAGTCGTTAAGAGTTTGACTTTGGTGAAAAATAAAGCGAACAATTATATATATGCTAAGGTCAAGGGGAGCTCTTATATCATCCTATTAGTTTATCTGGATGACAACCTATTAGCTAGCAGTGAGAGTTATATGCTGCGAAATATAACAAGATTTTATCATCAAAATATGGCATGAAAGATCTTGGTGAAGTCTTTTATGTTTTGGGCATTGATATTCACTGAGATAGGTCCAAAGGTGTATAGGGACTCTCTCAAAAGATATACAACAAGATAGTACCCAAAAGGTATGATATGCACCAGTGTTTAGCTACAGTTGCCCCATTGTTAAGTGCGATAAGTTTGGATTATTTTAAAGTATATGAATCAATATGAAGCTGATTAGATAAGAATGATTCCATACGCTTCAGCTGCCAAAAGCATTATGTATGCACAAGTGTGCATGCGCTTTGACTTAAATTTTACCATTGGAATATTTAACAAATTTTAATCCAGTAATGGACCACTGGAAGGTCGCTATGAAAGCCTTGACGTATCTTAAAGGCACTAAGGATTACATGCTTACATATAAGAAATTTGAGAGACTTTAGTTTGTTGGCTGTTCGAATAAAGATTTGCAAGTTGTGTTGATACTAAAAAAATTCACATTATATTGTTTCTTCACAATTGCAAATGGAGTGATACTGTGGAAAAGCTCCAAATTGATATTTATAGCAGCATTTTTTTGTACAGCTAGAATTGTAGCATGTTAAGAGACCGTGGGGCAATCTATATGACTTAAGAATTATTATACCCGGACTAAGAGTGGTAGACAATATGAGAAAACCCACCATAAGTTTTTCTTTCAAGTAATAACAAGTCAAGTGGTGCTGCCAAACACATTGACATTTGTATTATGTTGTGAAAAAAAGAATCCAGTATCACACTATTTATATACAACATATAAGTATTAAGTAAAGGCTGTCGGATCCATTAACGAAAAGGCTTACCACCCAGTATATTTCATGATTATGTTGCCGGCATGGAAATATTGGAAAGACTGTGATTCTGAAATGGGCCATATAGTAACCACTCCCATAATTGATAACTTGCTTGTCCATTTGAAGTGATACTTGTACGATGTGAGCTACTGCGCCACAATGGAATTTGTATTCATTGTTGTGGCACACTGTTTCGTTGTATAGGTTTTACTAAGAGAAGCATTAGAAGCCTTATGATCAAAGAGGAAAATGTTGGGATAATGAACTGCAAGGCAAAAGATAAAACGTGCATTAGCATTTGTTATTAGAGATAACCACAAAATTAAGAGATAATGCACGAATGTTAAAGATAACAACACGCAGAGCTGGAGCCATGTATACACGTCTCACGCCGCCACCGAAAAAAACGGTTACAGCTCCAGACCGGGCAGCACCTATAAAAAATGGTGAGAGGGCGGCCAACAGCAGAAGGTACGACTCATTCGCGAGTTCCAAGCATGCCACCTCTCCACAAACTCTAATGCCGATCCTCAAGTAGTGCTGAACCAGATCTGAAGGCCGTCACCAAGCCAGTGCATCAAAAGGAGCTATCACTGGACAGAACAAGAGAAGGACCAGAAGAAAAGGAGCCCGATTCAATGCACAACTACAGATCAACCTCGTCATCAAGTGCTATGAAAAAGCTCACATCAAGACGTAAGTACTCAAATTTCACATTATGATTAAGTGTGCTCATTGCAACGTATACAATTTAATATGCTGCACTGCACCCATACGGCCATACGTAGTACACCAAAGTACGCCATGGAGTGGCGTAATTATATACAGTAAATGTTTCTCCTGCTGTGGACCAAAAAGGACCGCGCGCAGGTCCAACACCCCCGGCTGCAGTGGAACAGGTCTGGTGAATTGAACCTCAAAATTCACAAGATGAACAGTGCTGTGAATTAGGGTACGCTCCTAACCGTTCGATCTAAAATCGAAGTCTCATATTGTTTGCTACAGTACCAAACAGTATGCAATGTCTTTGCTATAGTGCAATTTAAAAATATTTTCCCTGCCGTGCTAATGTTGGGTACTGTAGCACCTCACGCATGGTACTGTGGCCGCATTTTGAACTTCAATTCACTGGATCCGGATCTGGCTGCAATGCACGGATGCGGTGGCGGCCATGGTGCGTGCCAACACTAGGTGTGATCAAGCTCGGCTTGCATGCACAGAGCCAGGCTCTGCTGATACCGCACCGCCGTGAGCCTGGTTGGAAGGAAACGCAAGTTATTTTCGTTCCTCGCGAGCCAGCTAGGGCCCGTTTGGAACGAAAAATTTTCTCTCTTTTTATGTTTTTACTTATAAAATTAAATTAATTTTTATAAAATTTCTATAAAATTTATATAAAATGATTGTGTTCCAAACAGCTCGTTTCTTTTATCTATTTGTCTGGCTCCAAGCAACCAATCATACACACGCTGCACGGCACGAGCCACCCTAGGTTGGTTCAACCAACCTATCAGGCCCCAAAGAGTTAATGCGGTTGGTCCCTGAATGAGCGGCCGTCGACGAGCTCTATCCGGTGGTTTCATATGCCGGTCGTGGCGGTTGGCTCCGATCCGAGGCCTCAGGCTGGCCTGCGCGCGCGGTATTGGAATAACAAGATCGAGTTTCACGTTCTCGATCCACCGATTGTCCAAAGCGCACTGAAGCCTGGAACACCTTGACACAGAAATACCCAATTTTCAGCGTTGTGTCTCCGTCGGCGGCCAGATCCACACGGATCGATCACGACGTAGCTCGCCGGAGCCAGAGCTGCCAGACTCGTCGTCGGCGCATACACAAGCGCAGGCCGGCCGCCGCATACAAACAAACGAGGCTTTGCTGCTGGCCAGTCCGTGGAGGACGATCGATCGGCTCCCCCGCTCCCGGGGCCACGCCTTTGGAGACGAGAACGGCACGCGACCGCGCAGTGGGTGCATGCACAGGCGACGCGAACTTGGCAGGGGTGGTGAGAGGGGACCCTGTTGCATGCATGCGCGAGCACTGAGATGAGCGGCCCGCCCGCGCGAGTGCGCGTTGGCTTTCCTGTGGCCGTGTCTCCCCGCACAGGCGCGCTGGCTTTCGTTTCCTTTCCCCCGGGCCGTCCAAACCGCCGCCTCCACTTTGCTGTCGTCTTCACGCCCTGTTACGCTATGGCGTACTCCTACAAAACGGATGGACACGGAGGGGATCCCCAAGAGTCCATCGCTCCCACACACGCTCAGATCCGCATCGCTCCAGGTGTGCACGTACTCCACTCCAGTATTTCTCGTGCATGCATCCGTGAAGTACTCCTATCTCTCGAAAAGGTCGGGCCAGGCCGACATGGACCAGGACTGGGAAATGATTACTCCTCCGGTCATGTGGCATGGTCTATATGAAAATCAGGTCAACGGGATGGATCATGGGTGGAAAGAGAGAGTGAGAGCACTGGCACGTCACAGTGCATTTTGTCACGTCAACTGGTGGTCAGTACGATAGCACCACTTTCAGTGCCTCGCCTTGCGAGGCTGGTGGTCGGACCTCCCATTTTCCCTGGCTGTACTCGTCCTGCCACAAAATTGGTCATCTGCGCGGTTCAACGAGCACAGTACTTCCTCGATAAGCAGAGCTGCAGGGAGGAAAATGGCGCTGAGTTCCTTGGGTTCAATTGGGCTGACGTACTGTTGGCTACTCCATATCATTCACTTTTAATGGGCTGAGAATCGGCCCAAAAGGAAACTAAATCGGTGTACCCATCGCAAGCCCAGTTGCAATTTGAGCCCGAACCAAACGGGCAGTATTGTGGGGAAAATTAAAAATAAAATTGTGGAAAAAAGATTTGAGTGGGCAGCAAGAACTTACGCCTCCGACGCAGTAACACTAACTAGGAGGAAGATATTTTATTCGTGCCGGGAATGCCTCCACATCAACCAGGACACCTGTGCCGTGCAAGCGGTTAGACGCCAAAACCCATCCCGCTTGACGGGCGACGACTTCCTTGCAGGCTTTCTTCCCGGGGAAGATGGACCTTGGACGCCCCTTCCGGACCACATCTCGCGTTCCACCCATGTGCGTCCTCCACTAGCAACCTTTTTGGCCTTTTGTTTACTGAAGACGAGCGAGCACGCACCAGCGTCGACACGTTCAGCACCTTGCCCGTCAAGAAACTGAGCGCGAAAGCTCTCGATGACCAAGGATCATCAGAGTGCAGAATCTTCCCCTGCACAATCCTGGGGGCTAAAAACGTGCAGGATATATAAAGGCTCACGGCCCCAAGATCACTAATCATCCGACTGCCGACGCGCCCATCCTTCGAACACAGCAGTAGCAACAAGGCGAAATGCTGAACGCTACTGCAGAGTTGATCGCACTCTGTGCGTCGTCCAGCCCGTCGCTGCTGGCCTTCTGCTTCTCCCACCTCATCATCGCGGCTCTCTTCCTCGGCAGCCGCGGCAGCTCCTTCTCCGGCACCGAAGCCGAAACACCGCGTTGCGATCACGCGCAGAGCAGGGGGACGAGACACGGCAGTGGCCGAGAGGATTCAGCCGTGGTCACTAACTTCGGCTTCGCGTCGGTCGATGGTAACGGTCGCGCCATCGCCGAAGCAGGCGAGGCTGCCTCGAGCGCCGATGGAGCTGGACAGGAGGCCAGCGACACGAACGGTTGTGGTAAAGATGAAGAGGACGAGCTCAGGATCCGCGCCGAGGAGTTCATTCGGAGGATGAACAGAGCGTGGATGACTGAGAACGTGCGCGCTAGTTGACCGGTTGTCGACTTGTTGCCGGCTGCTTTGGAATGCAGGGTGTGCCGTGCATAGTCGCATTCAGAGTCAAAGACAATGTCAGTAGCAGATTGCTTTCGAACATTTGTAGGGAGACTGTTTATAATGTCAAATTTTGTGGGACCCGCTATCTTATCTCAGGGAAAGGTACGCCAAAGACAGTGTCAGGAGCGGATTTTTCAACCCAGAAATGTGTGGAACAATAAAATCCTTCCGCTGGCGCTTGGATTCATGAGTTCGAAAGATGGGATAAGGAAATAGAAAAAAAGAGAAGGTCTAATCATTTTATTTATTTATTTTATTAAATCTCAATAATTTATCTTTTTATTTACTATTTCTAATTTCTCCTCCTACTTTCTAGTCAAACGCAACCTCCGTGAACTCCGGCCGAAATGAAACCACGTCGTGACCAAGATAGATTCGGTCCTAATAGAAATTTATTTCTATCTTTTTGTTGTCTGATATTTTGATCAATAATTTTTATACATTCAATTAAATTTAAAAAATATAGTATTTGTACTTTTAAAATCATTAAAAAATACCTTCATAATATATATAATTTATTTATATTATTAAAATCATTGGTTAAAATCATAGTCAACAAAATCTAAAAATAAATTTCTATTGAAATAGAAGAGTAAAAAATAGCAACCAATCACGTATGCACATCTACTGCAGCTATCGTTTCTTGGAAATTAAAAAATTAACATCGATGAAAGAGGAAGAACCTTGACAAAGAGAAAAAAGTCTATGCCATTGGTGCTTCAATTGTGCTAACTTTGAGAGAATGAAAAAAAAGTTAACACAGCCTTGTGGCAGTTATGCTATTGTGTTTTTTTATGGCTCTGGTACAACTGAAACTTGTTAAAGAAAAATAGTTTATTTTTATATGTAAGTAAAAAGCAGCTAAAAAATAAATTGTTGTTTAGTTTATTTTAAAAATATTGAACTAATAAGTTGTAAAATAAATTTACTGTTTAATATAACTTTTTTTTTAATAAGCTGAAAATAAGTTGTTTCAATTAGAGCCTATGTAAGCTATATGTGTCGCCCCTCCGATTTCCATTTATCAAACTCACCATTGCAACGTGTCCTAGAACGCAGCATGGATCTCCTCTTCTGTGCGCCATGTGTCATCCTCGTCATCTCATCCTTGTACCTCTTCTTCCTCGCCGGCGGCCGCCGCAACCTGCCCCCAGGTCCCCGCGGGCAACCTCCTGGACCTCGGCGCCGATCCTCACCGCTCCCTCGCTCGCCTCGCGGAACGCTACGGCCCGGTGATTACGCTCCGCCTCGGAACGGTTACCACCGTCATCGCCTCCTCCGCGGACGCCGCCCGCGACGTCCTCCAGCGCCACGACGCCGCCTTCTCGGTGCGCTCGATCCCGGACGCGGCCCGAGCGTGCGCTCACGACGCGCACTCCATGGGCTGGCTCTCGCCCAGCAGCCCTCGGTAGCGCGCGCTCCGCAAGGTGTGCTCCGGCGAGCTCTTCGCGCCGCGGCGTCTCGACGCCCACCAGGACCTCCGCCGACACAAGGTGGAGCAGCTCGTGGCCCACGTGGCGCGGCTGGCAGGCGAGGGCGAGGCCGTCGACGTCGGCCGCGTGGCCTTCATGACCGTGCTGAACCTGCTGTCCTGCACCATCTTCTCCGTCGACCTCGCGGGCCTCGACGAACGCGGCGCGCAGTGGGGGTTCAAGGACGTGATCACGGAGTTCACGGTGTCCGTCGGGCTGCCGAACGTCTCGGACTTCTTCCCTGATGTCGCGCCGCTGGACCCGCAGCGGCTGAGGAAGCGCGTCGCTGGAGTGTTCCAGCGGCTGCACGCCATGTTCGAAGAGCTGATCGAGCGCCGGCTGCAGGAGCGTGCCACCGGGGAACCGGCCAAGAACGATTTCCTCGACGTCCTGCTCGATTACCGCGGCGAGGATGGCCGGGCCTTCCATCGGCAAACTCTGCTCTCATTGCTCACGGTACTACACCTCTTGGCAATTCCGTAAAGTAAATTTCACAAAATTAGAACTAATATATCAAAACTACTTCGTATTACAAAATTACAGATTTAATATATAATTTCAAAAAACTATAAATTTAATACATCTATGTATCACAAAACTATAGATTTTGTGATTTTTAAATCTATAGTTTTATGAAATAACACTCAAAAAATTTGTAGCTCCGTGATACGATTTTTTAAATATATAGTTTTGTGATATATAGATGCACTTAAATATGTAATTTTATAAAATACTTTTTTAATTTTGTAGTTTTTTGATAGTTTTGATAAAATAACTATAGTTTCATGAAATTTAATCATTCCGTAAGGCCAGTCAGAAAAGGACGCTACGCGAACTCAAGAATAGCGGCAGCTGCGTACACTAGTCCATGACTCCATCCGGAGTACTACTAGCATATTGAAAATATCTCAGATAATAGTTCTTTGGATATCTTTCTCAGGATCTGTTCAGCGCCGGGAGCGATACAAGCGCAACAACGGTGGAGTGGGCAATGGCCGAGCTGCTACGGAACCCATCATCACTGGCGAAAGCTCGTGACGAGCTCGCGCGCGTGATCGGCTCCAAACCATCCATCGAGGAATCGGACATCGTCAAGCTCAAGTACCTAAGCCATCGTGAAGGAAACGTTCCGCCTGCACCCGCCCGCGCCGCTCCTGCTGCCGCACCAGGCCGACACGACGTCGGAGATCGGGGGCTACGAGGTGCCCAAGGGCGCGCGCGTCCTGGTGAACGTGTGGGCGATCGGACGGAGCAGCGAGGCGTGGCCCGAGCCGGAGAAGTTCGTCCCGGAGAGGTTCGTGGAGCGGGAGGAGATCGACTTCCGCGGACGGTACGTGGAGCTGCTGCCGTTTGGGTCCGGACGGAGGATCTGCCCCGGGATGCCGCTGGCTGATCGCATGGTGCACCTGATGCTCGCGGGCTTGCTCTACCGGTTTGAGTGGAGGCTGCCGGAAGATGTGGAGAAGAACGGGCTAGACATGACAGAGAAGTTTGGAATAGTTCTGTCGTTGGCGAGGCCACTCCGTGCTATAGCTAAACCAGTTTAACTCGTCGTCGCACACCTTTAAGGTGCACTGGCACATAGAGCTTCCACCCTCGTGGCCCTCTGAATAACACTTTCGTGATTTTCGTATTTGTAGTGTCCCAGCAAAGATCATTTACTAGCACTTCTTGTATCAGATCGCGTGAAAGATCAATCGTTGATTATGGTATCCCCCTACGGATTGGAACGAAGGTGAACGGAGCCAGGGGAGCAAAAAGGAGGCGGCACTAACCGGCAGCGCCCGGCCCATTGGATCATACAGCCCGAAACATTCAAATCTGAAGAGCAGTAGCATGGGCCATTGGTGGCATTTCGGCCCGGTGCAGCAGCTGCCCACAAGCGTGCAGCACGCGTGCGCCGCTCGGAAGCGCCTAGCAGCTCCGCAAGACAAGCACGTGTACTCGGGATAGAATTCCTCACTAGTTACTGACACGTGGCCCAGGAGATATGGTGGCCCATGAGTCAGTGAGAGGGCAGTGGACTGCTGAGGAACCACAGCAGCTTCGTGGCGCGTGGCGTGTGTACCAGTACCCTGATTATATATCACAAAGATAATCCATCTCTGTACGGTGATTAAGCTACGAATGGACAAGGGCAAAATCATATGCATGATCATTAGCCTCAAAATCTCTATTGTCGAGAGAAGATTAGGGAAAGTTCAGACCCTATAATCCTGACGTATGATAATCATTTTCGAAAAAGGGGGCGACTTTAACGTGTCGTCTCTACCCCCTAAACTACTCCCTTGGTGATCCCCTCTATGGGGGGATAGAACAAAATTGAAATCCTCAAGATTGACTAGTAGCAATTCTCCTTTTTTAAGGAAAAAATTTCACAAATGACGACGTGTTGAAAATAAAGTTAGGAAGCAAATATAAATCCGGAATAAACAAACCCGGCAGCCCCGTGCGCAAGCCATCGCGATTCCGAGTTCCTTGGCGATTAACGCAACGAACGAAACCCAAGGATAAACGGAACGAACAAACCCACGGCTTCCCTCTACGATTCGCTTCCCGATCCCGTCACGTCTCCCGGCCGGAAAAACGCACACGCCCTACCCTTCCTTTGCCTTCCCTGTCGCCTCGTCTCCTCCTCCCCCCTCGTGCGCGATTTCCCCACCCCGAAGCCCAGGCACCGGCGGCGCAGTCCACCGCAAGTCACCTCCGCCCGCGAAGCCCGTCGCCCCCACGCGCGGCGTCTCCCCTCCCGCGCCCTAGCCCCCATCGCGCTCCCGCTCGGCGATCGTCGGCGCTCCTCAGGTCGGTGCACCGTTCCTCCCCCCTCTCTCTGTTCGCTTGATTTTTTTTTTCTTATGGGTTGATAGATTGGTCGACCTAGTTCGATTTGGTTCCGGTGTCTGGCGCTAGTCGGCGGATAAATTCGGTTGTTGTATCGGTCCTCTGCTGTGGTGGTTCGAACTTCGAACGCTGGTTGGTGGGGTAGGGATTTCGCTGAAAGTTAGCTCAACCTGTTCCTTAGCTGAGGAACATTTACGAGCAGCGCACCGAGCTGTTTTTCGTGGGAAGTACGCTGTGCGAGAAACGCGATAGGTTTCGAGCGATTTCGTTTTTTTTGTTATTATTAGGTATTAATGGTAGTTGATTGATCAATTGAATTATGCTAGGTAGGACCTTAAGGATTGTTTAGATTTGCCTGCAACCACTGCTGCTTGGTGTTGGAAGCATCACCTAGATGATTAATGCCTGACATTGGGAAACAGAAGTAATCTGTTCCAAACTGTTGGTTGCACGCATGTAAACATAGCTGTAAAACGTGCTTTAGATGCACTTGTGTAAGCATGTTACGAACTTTGTTTTGGACTAGGTTTCATACCAAGTTTTAAGTGTATCTCTATGCAGCATTTTCTAATTTTAGAATCTGTTTTGGAGGGAGCTGAGCTCATTTCGTCGTACTTGAACTTCACCAGAAAGTTATGCTATGCAAATTTTGGCTGACCCAGTTTTGATTCTAGTTGTGTTTGCGTGGCATGGCAAGGGGGTTATCACAAGGCCTTGGCTTTTGTTTTCTCGAATGATGTCCTTCCTTTCGAAGGACACACATTCACAAACAAGGTTTAAGTGGCCGTGGAGAAGTGAATCACCGTTAGCAGCGCAATTGCTTGTTGATCCTGAAATAGAGTTGTCGGACTACAGAAGATTGCCGAGCTCTAGAAGTGAGAGCCCTTCTGGACTTCTACATGGTGAAGGCTTCAAGGAAGAACCGATTCCTGACTTGGATATATTCTTTGAAAGGCTTTATGAATACTTCTGCGCTAAAGGGCTCAGATGTATCATTACCAAATGGATAATTGAGATACTTAATGTGCTTTTTATGGTTTGTTGTATTGGGTTTTTCTTTTTATTTGTTGATTGGAATGCCCTGGGACAACTGAAATGTGGCGTGGAGGCACTGGAGTCTGGGGAGAAACCTTGTGATCTGATGAAGGTCATTAAGCAAAATCCACTAGTCCCCTTCACGCTACCTAAAATGATAACTGTTGGATCAATGGTTATATTGACAACCTATGGAATTACCAACTTTCTCAAGTTCTTTGTACAGCTAAACAGTACGCTGAATGTTCGTCAATTTTACTATGACAGGTAAGTTTTTAGGCTTCTGTAATTTTTTCTTCTGAATTTCATTTTTTTAGCTCAATCAGTTAATGATCCATGTTTTGTTTTATCTTGGCATAGCCTTAAGGTGACAGATCTCGAGATTCAAACAATATCATGGCCCAAAATAATTGAGAAGGTTGTCCTCCTGCAGAAGTCTAGAAAACTGTGTGTTGTTAGGGATCTTTCAGAGCATGACATCGTCATGAGAATAATGAGGAAAGAAAATTACTTGATTGGGATGGTCAATAAAGGTGTTCTTTCATTTCCTATTCATTCGTGGGTACCAGGAGCTGGTCCAACTGTCAGATCTCATGTGCATAGCAGGCGAAACCATCTGATACTGCCAAAGGCCCTTGAATGGACCTTAAACTGGTGTATCTTCCAAAGTATGTTTGATAGGTAAGTCGCTAACTCTTGTCTGCAACTATTTCCAACCGGTGCATCTCATATAAGCTGTGGAACAGGTACTTCATCAAATAGGTGCATGATCCCATTAAGATCAGCCAGCTGTACCTATTTTTATTATTTTCGTCGACATTTTGGTAATTGGGAACTGCATTGCTACAAAACAGAATTTGATTACTCATATTACTGTTTCTTAATATCTAACATAACTACAAATGTTGTTCTAACGACAGCAATTTGACAGTTGAGTACTAAATTGCAAAGGTGATCAGATCTGAGGCCTTACACTCATTATGTTACCATAAAACAGTCATAAAGTAGAAATATTGAATAATAGATCCCACTTCAGCACATCCATATGCAGTTGTCAAACAGATCATGTTTGGGCTCACAATTTCACTTGTTAGCATATAGAGACTACTTCCAGTTTACACGCCATGCACTGAAGTTTTCTTATGTTTCAATGGATGGTTTCAGTTTTATGGTTTACCTTGAGTTTGATTTCCTTGAAAACTCACATATCCTTTCCTTGTGCAGTAAATTCTGTGTACGTAAAGAGTTTTTGACAAGCCCGGGCGTGTTAAAAAAGCGACTTGTATTTATGGGAATTGCAATGCTTATTCTGTCACCCTGCTTGGTGATATTTCCGTTGGTATACATCATTCTAAGACACGCTGAGGAAATTTATAATCACCCAAGCACGGCATCGTCTAGACGGTGGTCAAACTTATCAAGATGGATTTTTAGAGAGTATAATGAGGTAGCTTCTCCTGCAGTATTCATTTATCATCTTTTGTCCCTACAACTACACTGTCATGCAGAAATCTCATTTTGACTGCATGCACCTTTTGCCAGTCAAGGTGAACAGAAGCTAAGCAATTAGCCTTATTCCTGATCTTTAAATCATTTGTAGGTCGATCATTTCTTCAGACATAGAATGAACAACAGCGCTGAGCATTCATTGAATTACTTGAAGCAATTTCCAACCCCACTGGTTTCCATCGTGGCAAAATTTGTATCTTTTGTTTCTGGTGGCTTGGCTGGTGCTCTGATAATCATTGGATTTGTGGGGGAATCCATTCTTGAGGGTCATGTAGGTCCTTGATTCTGATTTTTACATTTCGAATAGCATGGGTCTTGCCTACCATGTTAAATCTAATTATTGTTTATTTTTTGAAGATTTTTGGAAGGAATCTATTCTGGTACGCTATTGTTTTTGGAACAATAGCAGCAATAAGTCGAAAAGTAGTGGCCGATGAGCTTCAAGTAATTGACCCAGAAGGGACCATGTGTCTTGTTGTCCAGCAAACACATTACATGCCGAAGCGGTGGCGTGGCAAAGAGAGCAGTGAGCTGGTTCGAAGAGAATTCGAAACATTATTTCAGGTAATTGTCAGAGCTCGCGTGATTTTGTAAGGTAACTGAGTTAGCTTAGAGAGTTTTTTGCGTGTTGCATCTTACCACCGAGCCTAGATATTAAATTTTGTACTTGCTGTGCCGTCTGGTGTTAGAATATGTTTATTTAATCCTTTTATGCATCCATCATCTTCTTTTTCTTCATTTCCCAAATTGATGAATTATTAGAAACATGATGCTGAACCCATTTCACTGTCATGGAGCATGCAGGAGAATTTGTTAGCAGATCAATGATAATGCCCTGCTATCTCACTGCTAATTTTTCTATTTGTTTTGC
>BCLG01000331.1:74987-105804 GCA_001602295.1 Zoysia matrella
CTGTCTACAGCGTGTTGATGATATTCTGCAATTTATCTCAGACTTTACAGTTTATGTAGATGGAGTGGGAGATGTGTGCAGGTTCACTGATTCTGTTTCTTAATATTCTTCTTTAGCTTCATATTTTTTTGGGCAGTGCAATACTTCATTTTTCTGCTTTGTTTCAGTCTGAGCTTGTTTGACTTCAAAAGACATGGAAACAGAAACTATGGGTCTCCATTCGATGCAGTTAAAAACCTAAGGAGTTCACAAGGAAAAATGGAGAAATCATTCTTAAGGTACATCTACCTTTCAATTAATCTGTAACTTTTTGAGTGTCTTTATCAGTTATCGTTACACATTGTAAGTGCTTTCAGGATTGATTTCTTGGTTTGGAGTACTTCAGTAATTGTTTGCTCTGAACTTCTTGTCTTTTAATGCAGTCTAATCGAACATAGCACTTGCGAATTCATCCTTATCAGCACAGATGATGTGTTTATTGCCGTAGTTTATGTGGATAGTTTGTCCTTGTGAAAGGACTACCTATCTGCAATGTACCGTTCAACATTAATAAGAGGGTTTATTCGGAGAGAGTTGCCTTGAAAATGAAACAGTTAACTAGATTTAGGCAGTAGTAGTACTATATAACAGAGAATTGTATTATCCTAAATAACCTTGTTGACATAAAGATGCAGTAGAATACTTATGCACTAATGAAAATGAATACTGGAGTATGCCTCAATTGATGCATAATCCAAACAAGCACCATTGATGTAATTGTACCACAGGACATAATTATTACACTGTTCACAATGTATTCTGTATAATTCCATTCATACAGGAGAAAAGTACTGTTCACATATGGCACATTGGCAATTTGCATTTTTCTTAGCATATTGAAATTGCAGCAACAGAAGCAACAGCACAAGAAGTTTAATTGTACTGCTGTTACATGATTGCTTTGCAGCTTCCGGAGTGTCTATCCATCATGGGAACCAAATGCTGATGGTAATCAATTCCTATCCAATCTCCAGAAGTTCAAGGAAAGGCAAATACGCCAACAAGCTCTTGCTCATTATCAAGCGATGGAAGCATCAGGATTTGTGACAAACACTAGAGGTCAATGGGATGATACTTTCCATCAATTACGAAATGAGATCCATAACCGTGCCGCTGTCATTCCAACTGCCTTTTATAATTTGAGCCCCTTAGGATTGCTTGACACAGATCAAAGAACGCATCCATATATTCTGGATTGGTATTACACGTGTCATCCACCACACTCAGTTAGACATGAGGCACCTCAATTTGAACAAGTGTTCCCCCAGAATGATGTGAACACAAGTCCACCAGCAGGTGAAACATATGAAAATGGAGAGGTGGGAAACTGGGACTATGAGCTGTTTGAAAGAGTCGAAAGTCACTTGGGGGCATCAACATCAAGTGCTTTGTTCCAGAATGCTCCAGTAAAGAGCCATGGCAAAGAAAAAGATCCTAATAAGCACTGGTGGGATAATGGCCTTCCGCATTCAGGTGGTCCACATGGCAGTTTCCTTGAGCCTCCAGACTTTGTAAATCAGTACATGCCAGGCATTCGTTCCAGCTATCACAGTGGCAGTATATCAGAGGGAAGTGAGGAAGATCTAGACAGGAGCAACAGCAGAAGCAACAGCAGCTGGAGAAGTCCCCAGGCCTTGTCCAAGACGAGATACATTGAGGAATCTGATATTGAGGAAGGGCTGAGTCTTCATTTTGCTGATGTCCATGAGACAGGTGACGATGATCGACTAGGGGCATCTGACCATCAGGGTCCTTCTCCACCCGCTGGACTTCTTGTAAGAATAATACCTAGAAGTAGTGACCCTGTGTAGGCAAGCTCACAGGTTTATACTTGTGCACGGTTGTAATCCGTTGTGCGAACGTCAGAAACAAAGGGCTCTAACGCTGATAAACTGGCAGAACAATCACCATTCTTTTGTACAGATCAGTAATCTCACTGCAAATAGTTCCGTCCTGCTCTATTTAGGGTAGCGATGAAAGAAACATGGTTTTGCAAGTTGGAACACATGCTTAGCTGGACCGCGAGTTTAAGGTTCGAAAACATCATTCCACCAAGTTGCCTATCATGCGGTGAATCTACGCGTTACTACGTTTATTTTCTGTGGACTTTCTCCGTGACATCGTGTAGCTTCTGCAAGCTGCACCATTCAAATACAGAGGCTGAAAATTCTGCAATTACTGGCAGTTATTCCGGGAGTGATTAGTACGTGACAGATCTGCAACAGATCCTGTGGGATCCGATGTTGGAGTCTTTTACCTCTAGCAACACCACAAGCCATGCCATTGCACCCTGCCTCTGCCATGAAGCATGCTGTTCTAAGGTACCAGGAAGCCCTGGCACGCCGCACGGTGTCACGGTGATGCATTGCTTGCTACCCTCCGAGGGCCAGACAGGCAGCTGCCAGCTTTTGTTTTCTTGTCGCGGTCGAAGCTATCAAGATCGTCGTCCTTGGAGAGACGAAGCCGTTTTGATAGGCAGGAAAAAGTAGGTTTTCGTACACAACATTGTCGAAGGTTGATATCGAACTCCTGCAGCTCTAGAAGCAGACAGGCTGGACCATTCCTGGCTTCTCGGGAGGCGTTGCAAACTGTTCATGGTCCAAACTGCGTGTAATTGCACCATAAAAGAAGCCATCGTATCGTTATTCCCAATGCCAACTGTGCAGGGTCCGAACTGATAGCGCACCGTCAGTTTGCATTAAGAATAATAAGACTGTGTTTCGAACTGAAACCTGAGTATTTCGGGACATACTACAATTGCACTTGTAAGGTTCATTTCAATTTTCGTGCTGCGGATTAGTTCGCCGGTCCGTGGCGGCTACGGTCCATTTCAGAGCGTCCTTTCTGCCCACTTGCCCACTTGCCCACTTGGAGTTGATTAATTGCGATGGCGATGAGCCGCCCGGCGCAAGCACACCGAACCCATTCCCATGAGGCTGTTTCCCCGCGCACGTTTTCGCGCTCCCGTGGACCGCCACCGCGACCAACCCGTCACCGTCGCCGATTCAAATTGCAGCGAACGCAACGGCCCAGCTCAAATCAATGCCAATTCGCCATTACTAATTCCAGTACGCACTCTACTCCTCCAGCCCGATCCCTCTGTTTCTCTGGCACCAACGAGAGGAGAGGGACTCCATTGCGCAACGTAGAATTTCTTTGCTGCGAAAAGATGGTAAAGTTAGACGGTCGCTCTCCCCTGTTCAGCTGCCCGGAAAGCAACGGCGATCTGCATCGGCCGTTCGTACCAGGTTTGGTTTGGTTCGATCGATCGATACACGGCAGCTGGAAGGTAGGTCGGCAGTGGTTGGCTTCTTTCTCGTTTCTTGCCGCCAACGCTTAAGCCCGTTCGTTCGTTCTGCGTGCACGACCCGGTTAATTTTAAGCGCCGGCACCGATCAGCAGCGCAGGGAAAACCACGGGAGAGTTGATCTCGGTGGCGCCTTCGGGAGACCGGCCGGTGCGCACTTACGTCCGGCGGCATACGCGTGGACTTAGGCGCAGTGGTGGAACTAGTTTTATGTTTTCTTTCACTCGTTTCTTATGGAGGCGACAAAGCTTGCCGTGAGGCCGTGTGTCACTGCAGGGGCGCATCTCGTAGAACATTGGTGGTCCGTCTGAAATCAATTTTCAATGGAGATGCAGCAAAATCAAATGGTTTTCTATGAGGTGACAGCGAAACGTTGTCGGTAAATACGTTGTGATGGTGCGACAGGGAGAGGAACTTGCACAGGAGTATTTTGTGTTTCTCTCGCAATTTGTGTTCGTTTGATGAAAATTCAAAGACAATATGTCCAAATCAATTCGTCATATTCCGTTGATTAGTCTACCGTATGATCTTACTAGGTTAGACTGTTGCTAAAATTTCTCTTATTTGGCCGTGTGGCAGCGCTAGAAAACTACTACTCTTTGCTGGACAATGCTCCAACTGAGATCCATTCTGCAGAATATATTCATTTTACGCATTGTGCTAGGATGGTTGAGAACCAGGGATTGTTGACCTGTGTTTTCTTTTGATTAAAGAAAGTACACCTAAGATTGAAGGTAGTGTTTTCTAATGAGATTTTTCATGTGAAATTTTAATGACTCGGCTGTCCAGGTCATGTTTCCTCTGCATGTAAGTCAAGAAGAGCTCCATGTCAAAGCATGCAGTTTTTCTTGTACGGAATATATGACAGTTTTCAAACTACTCCTAGATGATTTGGTACCTGATTTGCAGTCTGGTGAGATGTTTTATGTAAACATTAAGTTAGCATCACAAGGTGGTTATTATAGTACAACTCTACTATACAGCTGTATTATTATATTCATCCGCCCATCTATTTTCATGTAAAAGGAGGTATACCCTGTTACCCACCAAGACGTCCTTTTTAAAGCATCTTCAACAGGCCTTTATAATTGGTACTATCAATAACGGATTTTCGGTAGAACTGAAAAAATATTGGGATAAAAATATTTCCCTTCCTCCAACAGTGCCCTACAATCATAACTAAATCACATTAAATCTGTTCATCCGTGGATGATTCCAACTGTTCCTATCCCTATTCGGTGACCCCGGCATTTTGAATCGACCAATTCCAATCGAGTTTCGAGCCTTCTGATCTCCAAGGGATTCATAAAAATCATCGCTGACGTGACCAGCTCTTTCTTGATCGATGGAGGCTCCATCAAACGAACAGGCTAGGATGCTTTCGCGAGCCAAAGACTTGTGTATAGGACTAGTACCGTATGCCAAATCAATGCTGCCGAAAGAATCTGTTGATTTTCTGTCTTCGGTACTGCCGCATAGGCGTGAGAACTCGACTCCAACCGCTGGGAGCAGAGTTATTGGTATCCCCAATCCGTGTACAGATTTGAGAAGAGAAAGGGAGGATATAGGGGTTGATGAATTTTTAAAGAGGATTATAGGGAACTGTTGGAGTAATGATTTTTTCATTAGCACCTAAACAACTGATTTAAGGGTAGCTATTGGGCACTATTGAAGTTGCTCTTAGCTCTAACCTGTCGCCCACCAACAACTTCCCAAGCATTTCATTTCTGTTTACTTCTGCTATGTACACGTGGCTGATAAACCTAGAAACGGCAAATAAAACGCCTACTCAATTCACAACCTAACCATTGCACCTCCCCATATTTACACCAGCATTCCATCGAACACACGTCGTCTCCCTTGATGGCGTCCTCGATCACGAGCAGGATCTTATGAGGCCGAGGTTGAACAGGTTCTTTTTCACGAGGCTTCCCAGCGAGAAGATCCCGGCACCGCCGCCGCGACCACCGGCATCTCCCTCCGTCAAGCACAGACGCGGCCACCGCTCCTCGTCCACCCGGAGGCTCTCCGTGCCGATCCTCTGGATCACGTCGTCGATTGTCTTGGGGTCAGCCGGCCGTCCGGCTACGTCAGTGACGTGGAACACGTTCACGGCCATGTCGTCCCTGGTGGTGATCTCGGCGTGCGTCACCGAGAGGCTGTTCTCCCGGAACACACGCGTGACGTGGGCGAGAAGCCCGCGCCGGTCCGAGATGCGCAGCTCCAGCCGCACACCCTGCCACGTACAGAGCATCAGCGTTAGACATATGGCGGTGAAGTGGAAAGTTCGGTGGCAAGAATGGGACTTTGCGCTTGGGAGTGTGAAGAGGCGGAATGGATCCGGAACCGTGCGCGTGCGTGCTTTTACTAGTGCGCGGCGTGGCGGGGGTGGAGATATTCAGCTAGCGAGCGATCACGCACCTCGGATGCGCGCCTCTCGATGGCCGCCTGCAAGCATCGGATCACGCGCCGCCTCTCGCCCGCCGAGCTGATTGGCCGCCCGTCCAACCGCCGGATGTAAAACTCCTGCGCCCAAGCAAAGTAAAGCGTCAGTACTCGGGTTACCTTCAGACGCGAAACACAGAATAAATGGTCACATGAGTGCAAAGGTTCGTAGTGTCTGAATTCAATTGGTGGCAGCATTTTTGCGACGAATTTATAGGAACATCGTACCCATTATGCAGGGAATGTAACGAGAAAATGGAATTTCCATGAACAACACTTAAGAGTTCACACAAGAATCACAATTGAATGAGCACAGACACGACAAGCCTGTGGTAGAAAAATGGCAGAAAGGCCATACGCATAACACCATCAACAGCCCACGGAAACATCGAGATTACAGAAAGGAATTCCTAAACCAAGAACTACGGACGAACATGGGGAATTGCTGTAACAGCGACCCTAAATTAGCGCGAAAGGGAAAAAAATCTTACAGAAAGAAACGGCGAGTCTGGAAGCCTCACCTGGCGCGCGTGATCGCCGTCCGTGTCGAACGTGCCGTGGTACACCACGTAATCCAGGTCCGTCAGCGAGCAGACGACGTCGAAGAGGAGTTTGGGGCGGTCGCGGCAGCTGACGGTGAGCACCGAGTACCCCCTCTCCCCCCAATCCTGCACCGCGACGGCCCAGGAACTGGTGGGCGGTTCCGCCTGGTCGCGGCCGTGGGCCTCCTCCCCGTCCTCGTTGAGCAGCTGGTGGAGCCTCCGGTCCATGTTGATGGTGCCGGCGCCGGCGAGGACCGTCCTGGCGCCGCGCGCTCCGCCGCGGAGAACGTGGCGGAGCCTGGACTCGACGCGCCTGACCCGGGCCGAGTCGTCGATCGGCGCGCCCGTCTCCTCGTCGCGGACGAAGACGAGGGCGGCGACGCGGCCGCCGTGCGTCCAGGCCCTGGCGTCGACGATGGCGCAGCGGAGGTCGTGCAGCACGGCGAAGACCTCGGAGAGGAGGCCCGGGCGGTCGGCGCCGACGAGCTCGAGCAGGGTGAGGGACCCCGTGTCGGGCGCCGGGCGCGGCGGCAATGCGTCGGCGGCGGACAGCAGAGACGACTCGAGGCGGGACCGCAGCGCGTCGGCGTCGGCCACCTTACGGCCCGCGGCGTCGGTGACGTGGAACACGTCCATGAACCAGCGGCCGTCGTCGGAGGAGATGTAGCCCTTGCGGACGCAGACGCCGTGGTCGGACAGCGCGGCCACCGCGTCCAGCAGCACGCCGTGCTTCCGCGCGCTGTGCACCTGGACCAGCGTCGCCGTCGCGCACACGCCGTTGTCCACCGCGACCCTGCATCCCCCAACCTCTCTGATCAGCCACCGCTTCTCTCGGAACCCAAAGATCAAGAACCCGATCCCCGCCACCCGCGCCCTTACCTCGGAGTGTTCATGTGGCGCACGAAGAGCTCGTACACCTCGGAGGGGTGGTACCGCTCCATCGCCGGAATCCAAGTCCTCCGGCGCGCTTCAGTTTCCCCTCACCTCGCGCGACGGTTCCTCTCGTTGGAAGGGAAGGCTTCTCGTTCTGTTCGCTCGGCGGAGCCGTGAATTTTGTTGGTGGTGGGGTGGAGGAACGGCCGGGGTGTGCGCCGGTTCAAAATCGGGTGCGCGAGCGAACGAGCGCTGGGTTTGCGCCGCTGGCCTGGCTCCTGGCTGTCAATCCGGGCGCGCTGTTGCCTTGTGGGGATCACCGCGGTTGTCTCGGTCGGCGCTCGTCTAAATCGGGCGCGATCCCCGCCGCGGATTGGTCGGTTTCGGTCGGAGTCAAACGCCGGTCGCGGGCAACGACCCGGCAAGCGAAACGGACAGGACTTGTATGCGCGGTTGGACTCGCGGAGCTGGACTCGACGGAACGGGTCGCATGCGGTTAGTTTCCGTGCGGGAAAAGCAAGCTTTTGGTCAGATGCGGGGCGAAAGAAAGGGATGAGTCACTGACACGGTCGCTGGAACGTAGGCGGATCGCCAGCCCATCCCCGTCCGTGCGTGGCGGCCACCAGGCACCTGGCAGCCTGGCTGCCGCGCCCCTTTTCCAGATTCTTTCTTCGTGCGTTCGTATGCACTGGCAGGGACAGGCGCTCGGCCTTCGCTGCCGATACTGGCATCGCTGTTTTCCGTTCGACACGCGTGGTGTACTGTGCGGGTCGGTCCGGGGCGCCCCGTGCGCTCGGCGGCTTTCCACGCGAGACGAGCGTGCGAACGTGTCGTCCAAAAGCACGAGACGCGTCTCTCCTTTCGGTGAAATATCTTAGTGCTTGTACCATGCCGCTGACGCCGCCATAGGCTTCCTGGTTTCCCAGTGGCGACGTGGGCGTTCATACTTCAGAAAACATCGGTCCCGATCCCCGGAAGAAGCAACTATCAAAGCAAGGCCGCATCAAAGGCGGCTATCTTGATCCTCCCAGGATCAAGAAACGGGAGCTCTTCGCCGGAAACGGAAACGCGCTGCTCCGAGAGTCCGAGACTACCTCGCGCGTTCGGAATCGCGATCCCCGGGCCGGGGGGCCCCCGGCACGCGGCCGCCGGAGCTCGTTTCCCACCTGCCGCGGGCCACAGGCACACAACAAAAGATCGCGCGCGGCGCGCGGCACGCACGCACGCGAAATTTGATGATTCCCGACGCGCCACGGCTTCTTGGTACGGGAGTACTGGTCCTCGCCCACCGAACCGTGGCCCCGGGCATCTCGACCGTTCAGACGAGTCAGTGGTGGGCGGCCATCCAGTGACACCACCGCCGCGCCCGTTCGCTGTTGGTTGCCGTCCAAGCTACTAGCTGGAAGATGCGGGACAAGCTCCTGTTTTCGTTGAGAAGCTGTCAGCAGGCCAAACACGGGCGCGTACAGACGATAGAAAAGACCAGACAGGCATGGAATTCCAGGGAAGCTAGGACTGACCTGTGTTAGGCAAGGATGGAGATCGCGTGGACTGCACGTTAAAGACTGCAGCAAATCACAGCCCACCAATCCAGTGCCCAACGGTGTGGATGGGATGATTTTTTTGGGGGGAACAGCAACCGCTACAGTGTTTCGGCGCTCCTCCACCGTGCAATCGAAATCCAAAGCTGCTGCTGCACCTGCTTAACGTGGAGTCGCAGAGCGACTGCACAGGATCCTCGTCCGTTAGGCAACGGATGTTACTGACCAGAATGAAGCAAATCGGAAGTCCCCGTTGTGCGTTCACTTTCAACCTTTGACCGTCAGAAATGCCTGAAAGCGAAATGCTAGGTAACGAAGGTCGAAGGGTATACTTTCCCATGCGCAGGTTATTTTCAATGGAAAGGAAACATGCATGCTCGTTGATTTGGGGTAGTATTGAACTACTCCTATCTTTATATATTAAAACACAAAAATTTTTTCAACTCTCGTTGCGTCACATCATCTTAAAAAATATTAACTGTTAAATTAAAATTTAATTGTGAATATTAAAAAGAAGAAAAAAAATCTTTTCTCTGATCAACGTAAAAACATTTTTCTACTCGACAGAAGCAGACATAAACAATCGTGTTATCGCTTTAGCTTTTTCAATTTTATTATATATTAAAGCACAAACATTGTCTCAACTCTCGTTGCGTCATATTATCCTAAAAAAAATCAACTGTCGGAAATCTAACGGTTGATATTAGAAAAAAAATCTTTTCTCTGATCAACGTAAAAGCGTGCTTCTACTCGATGAAATCAGACATGAACGACCGTGCCATCATCTTAGCTTTTCCAAATTTAACAAAAATTTTGACTATGGTCATATTTAATTTTTTATAAATTTCATATATTATAATTTTCTTTATCATTAAATTTATTTGAATCACAACTTAGATTTTATATATTTAAATTAATTTTTTAGATAAGTTGATTAGTAAAAAATAATATTAAAAATCAACAAAAAAACAATAATTTAAAAATAGAGAGAGTATATAATAGTACACATAGAAAATAACATAGATATAAAAAATTAACTGTAACTATTTTATTAAATTAAATTTACTTTTGCTATAGATTCAACAGAACTATTTTAAAAGATATAAGAGAAGTTCTTATAAATTTATTATACTTCTATGTCTTACAAATATATGCTACAATTAAAGACCTTTATATGTAATAAAAATATATATTTAGATAACTTAAATTGTTTTATCTTTTAAAAATGCTCCTGGATTACTAATTCAATCTTTTTTTCGTTTACAACTCTGATCTTAAAAAAAATAGTAGCTTTGAACGCATTGTTTTAATCAAATATTACTAATATAAATTAGAAATAATTTTAAATTTATTAAATTATAAAACTAGAAATAATTTATTTTAAAAATACTTTCTTAAAAGTGTACCGATGCTATTTTTTATTAAATATTTTATAGATAATAAATGTCACACTTATAATTTGAAGACTATGTCAATAACTATTTTTTAATTAGAGTATATGTTTATGAAACTTTATCATCTATGGCAACTATATTTTTATTTGTTAAATAATAAATTTAAAATATATTGTTTCAATTAAAAATACAAAATAAAAACATACACGAAAAATGTGACAATTATCGCGCAGATTTTCTAAACATTTACGAACCAAAGTTAGTGACAGCCAGGTCCATCGCGCAAACAAACCTGCTATCTGAAAGCGTCCTGCGTGTCGATAGCGCCACTCGGTTCCGAACGGTTACGTTTCACAGCTGGGTTGCTTTGAAGTGAATAACACATTGCCATACAGAGCAGAGCAGGTAGGAGAAGATCTAGAAAGATATCATCATCGTCATAATTATTAAAACCGTCCAAGAGATCCGTCGGAATGATCGGGCGTCGTCCTTTCCGCACATGCGTGTTTTTTTTGCTCGCACAAATTTCGCCCGTCCTGCACCAAGTTAGTTCTTCGACGCGACGACTTTTGTGCTCGTGATCGTGGTCGTGTGAAGGAACATGGCATGTGCGCTTTTCCCTTCCGAAGTTATATACAGAGCCCCAATTTCGTTGGCCCTCGTTCGTTCCGTACGTGCACGGATCGATCGAGGCAGACATCATGGATCGCCGCTGTTTCTTCGTGATCTGAGAAGACGTTTGGTGCGCGCGGTTCACCGGTCACCGCGGTAACTTCTGCTCGCCGTTTGCGATTTTGTGGTGGATCTTTGCCTAAAGTGGATGCGTTATCGGCGGTTCTTGCCGAAAGTGCGTTGTTTACTGGCTCAATGACAGATACAAAGATAAGATCGTGACACGGCTACACTATCAGTTGTGGCTGCGGCTGGGCTGCCGGATCAGCACGCGACCCCGCATGCACTACGGACTCGTAAATCCGTTATACACATCTTCCACGGGCTACATGCTACGTTGGGACCAGCGGCAGACGGGAAACGACCATTTCAGCGGCGGGAAACGCGACCCCAACGGCGCCGGTCGGCGGGCAGCAGATGGTTTGTTCCTTACGCGCGCTGTGCTCTGACAGGGACACGCGCGTACTCGTCGTACCATCAGCCAGAAAGTTTACGGGCCTTTGCATCGCGTCTCCTATCCTGAATCTCATGATCCCTTCTGTGGCGATCCACTGAGCGGCACGCGAGGGGCAGAGCTAGCGATCCACGAGCGGCACCGCCGCCGCAGCGCCGTGCCGAGACGTGGTCACTTTTCAAATCGAGAATCTCCGGGCAGATTCTGTGTCTTGTTTGAATCTTAGAATCTAGATTTTCGAATTTTAAAATTTAGACTTCGAGATTATAAAATCCCTACCGTTTGGTTCATGAGATTTTAACTGAATTTTTAAATTTTATAATTTAAATTTTAAAAATTTAATTATTTAAATTGCGTGATTTTATCATTTTAAGTATATTAGTTTGTATTATGATATAAATTTTGAGTAAAATTTTATAATCTTTTAAAAATTCATTTGTTTGAAATATTATTAAATTTTTTTATTTGAATTGTTAGAATCCAACTGGATTCAAACGAGACCTGGCTGCCATGGACTCCCCCGAGGCACCCCATCCCGCCCCGTTTCCGCAGGCCACGTAGCCAGATCCGGTGTCCACCGACTCCTCCTGCGTCTGGCTACCCCTCGACGGGAGCGGCCAGGGACCAGGGGTCCGCATAACGGTACTGTACTCACACTAGCAGAACAAGACGAGGACGAGTACGCTCTCCACGGACGTGCAGAGTGGAGCACCGTTTTGCCGCTTCCCAATTGGCCGTTGCAAAGATGCGGAGCTTCCTCGGCTCCGAGCACCGCCGCGTGGCCAGTTGCGTGGGACGCCGTGCCCCCTCTGCATGTGCGCTGCCCCGGATGGGAAAGGGAAGAACACGTACGTGTCCGCTCCCCCGCGACGTCACGTGAGGCGGTGAACAGCAGGAGCAACCAGTACCGGCCATGTGAGCTCCGCCCGCGACGCGGCGCGCCACGTGACTGACGGCCTTGTGGGCACCGGAAGCCCGCCCACGGCTTTTCCATGTGCGCGTGCTTAACCGCCGGATCGCGTTTTCCCGCCGCGCTGCTCCCCACCGCCCTCCGCTCCGGCAAATTCTTTTCCCGCATCAGCCGGATACGCAAAGGAAAGCGATGGTACGGGTTCTCCCAGTAATGTGATCAAGGAATCAGATACGTGCAGGATTACCGGTGATCCTGATGCGACATCGTGGCACCAGGATTGTCGGCAGTCGACTGCGCCGGCAGTCACACGCTGGTGCGTGGGCCGCGAGCACCGGCTGTCCCACACCTGGCCCACTCGTCGGTGGCGACTGCTCCGGCAGTGGACTGCCGAGGAACTCGATCCGACATCGTGTCCGCAATCCAGGAGGACAGCGACGTAAAGCTAGACTCGCTTCTACAAGCCACTGACCCTGACCGTGTGAATTAGGTTCGTGATGACGAAGTCAACGGACTAAATACTCTCTCCGATCTTTAAAAAAACCGTTTTAAATAATGACATAGTCTTTAAAATATAACTTTAACTTTTATTTTTTTATAAAAATATTTATTAAAAAAATATTTATATTTTATAAATATATTTTTCAAAACAAATCTAAACATATAATTTTTAAAACTTATTTTTAATTTATATTTTCAATGTTTGATTAAAATATTATTAAAAAATAAATTTTTTTTTTACCGAAGAGAGGACGGATCAGTGGCTGGTTTTAGCACGAGGTTCCATGCGTGGCTGCTTTCAGGTGCGCGGTAATGTCGGACAGCTGGACGAACAACCGCATATTTTATCAGAGGATCCAAGTCACCACCGCGGACTTCATCCAGCACACCTGGCGAGGTTGGTGACAGTTCGTTCACCAACCTGTCCCTGTCGGTTGTTTCCTTCTCGTACGTAGCGCTCCGCTCTTCCTGTCCTTGGCGTTCGCGGTTTGGAGCTTCTTCTTGACGAGTTACGCACACGGTAGTAGCATGTGTGGCCACTGGCAGCCACGTCTATCCGGAATATCGTAGTTTTAGAAAATACTATGATTTTTAGTAGCTAAAGAGGTGTTTGGATCTAACTAGTTCTACAGTTTTGAAAACTAATGTATTCTCAAAACCTCAGTTCTTTTTGAGTTTAAGAAACTCCACTTTGGAGTTTTTTTTTTTAACTGAGCTCTGTCGACACTTGGCCTTCGGGTCAAAGTTTAGTAGATATTTATTTCGAGGACGCTTTGACATTAAAAAGATTCATCAAAAGAGAGATATATGACTTAGACTAGTTCAAACTTTTTGAAGTATAATAACCTTATGTTCAGTATGTGATTATCCTGAGTGAGTACGAGGGATATTTGGGTGAGTTTTCCGATGCTCTTAATGGGTCTCTCTCGTGTCCCTTTTATATTTTTAAGAGACGAAAATTTACAAGATGATTGTTTATTAACTGTATATGAATACAGGGGTTAATAGTGCCATAACCATAAGGGTTACTAATGAGCATAAATCTGAGAGTAAACTGTCTTGTATGAGAGCTTTCATGGCGTTAAATGAGGTTTTAATGGCGTCAGTTATAGCTCTTCTTGACAGGCCTTCTTACAGAAGTCACCACGATTCTTCAATGGTGACTTCGGGTTTGACAATATCATATCTGGTTGTGTATGTTCGGGATTTTAATTTTTATGTATCAACATAATCCTCCGAGCTTGCCTCCTAATGCCATCATCTTTTACATTTAAGAATTTATCTTCTGAGATTTTATCTTTGGTTTTTGGGAATTTGCTTTCACAAATTGGTTTTAATGGTCTTGGGGAATTCGTTTATGCAAGCGCGCCTGTGTCATTTCCTATAGACGCTTATACCGTTGGGTACTGTCCTTTTGGACGTTAACAGCGACGCTTGCACCTTCTTCTTCGTTATCTTGAGTGCATCTTGATTCTTGCAGCTTGGTTTTTGTGCTAAATTCATCAATTTTTTTATTATCATAAAGCTAGTGCTGATGTGTGCCTTCAAAAATTTCTCGCTGAACAAAAATTTGATCATGTTCTTATTGCTGTAAAGTCACACCAAAATGTTGATAGGTGCTTTAAGCTTTAAAAATTGAGGCAGATATGTATGATGGTAGACTCCGACTCTTTATAGAAGCGGAGCTTGTATGAATAGTCATATTCTGTCGGAGACAATTATATGAAGCCTCTGAGCATATGCTCAGACTAATATGTATCGCCAGATCCTGATAGAGATGTGGTGCTGGTTTATTTTTGGTTCGGATCTGGTCCGAAGGAGAATAATTCTGTTGAAGAACAGAATATCTAGCCCTCGAGCTCTTGCTTGGGTTAATATGCGTCGTGGAATCCTGATAAGGATATGGTGCAAACTTTTATTCGAACCCGATCCGAAGTAAATCACTTTAAAGATGACCACGGGTGCTTTTTAAGGTCGTATCTTATGTAACTGTCCGGTGGCCAAGATCGAGAGTTTAAATGGTGATATGAGAAGATTGTTCGTGACCTGAGATGGTCTTTTGTACTATGTCTATCAGAATGGTATCTTGTGTAACCGTCTGGCGGTTAAGATAAAGAGCCTAAATGAGAAAGATGGTCGCAGGTGACTTTTAGAGTCATATCTTATGTAACCGTCCGACGGCCAAGATAGAAAGCTCAAATAATAATTTGTGAAGATCATTTGTGACCTGATAAGGTCCTTTGTATTATAATTCGTAGACCAGCATGTGGTTAGAATAATAATTAAATTCGAGGGTAGATGTGTCTACTCAATATGACTGAAAAGTCAATAAATTTGTCGAGAAAATATTTGCAGGAATAGAATGCCTGAAGAAATCCAAATAGACATGGTTGTGTAAATAACCATTCAATCTATGATTGATGGCAAATAAATCACAGAGATGAATATCTCAACATCAATATCTTGCGATTAGTGGTATGACCATGTGTATTAGTGGTGTATAAACAATAGTAACCACTGAGCTTTAATGTTGTCTTCATGATAGAGAGAAATATTCTGATAATAAGATCCGGTTGAAAATCCATATAACCCGTAAGAGCAATTGAAAATGAAATAATGGCTGAGATAATTGTCCGCTCATCGATGCCATGCAAATTAGTGGCGAGCCACCGATAGCACAATTGTACCTTTCGAGCATTAAAACTATATTCACCGTATAGCTAAATTTTCAGATAATTAATAAAATCTAGAATAAAATTCCAATGATGAATACTCCTATCCAATACTCCGGATGAATTTTGAGAATGATTAATAAAATTCCGGATGTAGATTCAGAATGATCAATAAAAATTTCAGTTGGACATCCGGAATTATTATTTGTAAATGTCCAAAATGCTAAAAAATAGGAATTAAAAATATCCCTATTAGATGATAATAAGTGGGTAAATATTGTGCTAGAATATTTGATAAAAATAAATTCTATAATATGCACAATATTGATATATGTAAAGCAAATAAATGCTTGATAAAATAAGAGTAAAAAAATAAAAATTAAATACATGTAAAGAAATTAAACAATAAAAAATAGTTAAAACATTTTATCTAAAAAAAGTTAATAGCTCGACAGCTCCAGGGAGATCTCGAAGGCTAGTTCTTCCGATGGGGCGCAAGAAGCTGAGCTCCCCGATGAAGTGATTTAATTAATAATGTTGAGGATTCCGATGACTCAGATATTTCCGATGAAGCCCTCTTGATGAAACCGACACTGATGCTCCCTGATGAGACAGGGAGCTGCCTTCCCGATGTGGGACGCGGCTTCGGTGTTTTCTCCTGCGAGCTCCCGAGGAGGACTCCCGCAGGTGCTTTCAACACGTGTCACGATTCCCGAAGAGGCAAGGCGGTTCCGATCGTTGCCTGAAACTCCCGATGATCTTTGGGTTCAGCTCATATTCCTGATGATCATGGCTCCACCGGCGCGTGAGCCTGCAACCTGTACGTACATCGTATAGGAGTTAATTGTCAATTTGATAAAAATAATAAAAAAGAAATAAAGGAACACAACGTGTTCCCTGCTCAAGAAGACGTGCTGCCCGTGTGAACATAAAAAAGTTCGATGGGGAATAACGTAATCAAATGAGGAAAAAATTAAAAAGAAAAAGAAAATAAACTTCCCTGTTAACATATATCTGTCTTCGATAGATTTTTAAGTTCAAAAACTTGTTTGGACATGCGGTTGATCTCCGTCTTCTCCCGTAGGCTCGATGATAAGAGTCCTGATGGTTGCGATTTTGTTGAATATATATATATATATCTTTCAGGCAACTCGATGGCGCTCTTTGCTCATCCGACAGAACACAATGGGAGAAAGCCCAATACAGCGTAAACACTCAAAGCGGAGTGTCGATGTAGACAAAATTCTTAGAGAGCATGGTAAAACGTGACTTGCCCTCCTTCTTGACATCGGTCGCGATGAATACATCGAGATGAACGCACATATGCGTTGAAGATTTGTTAAAAACTCGATGAATCTTCAACAATGCGCCTCTTTCTGACGCGTCTCTGTCGACGCTTGCTTTCGGGTTAAGTTCGGTAGATATTTGGTTCGAGAACATTTTGCTAATAAGAAGATTCATCAAGCGAGAGATACACGATTTAGACAGGTTCGAGCCTCCGGAGAATAATAACTTTACGTTTAGTATGTGGTTTCTTAAATATGGTGACGAATGACCAATGGAAATATGTCTTCGAGAGAAAATGAGAGTTTCTCATGTGGTTTCTTAAATATGGTGAGCATAAGAGATACTTGGGTGAGTTTCTCATGTCTCTAGTGAGTTTCTCCCGTGTCTTTTTTATAGTTTAAGGGATGAAGAGTTACAAAGTGATGAGCATGAGAGATACTTGGGTGAGTTTTTCGATTCCCTCAGTGGGTCTCTTTCGTGTTTTTTTTTATAGTTTAAAGGATAAAGAGTTACTGTTTATAAGTCGTAACGTTTATAAATACAGAGGTTACTAGTAACATAAGCTTAAGGTCACCAGTAAGCATAAATCTGAGAGTAAATTGTCTTGCACGAGAGTTTTGATGGTGTTAAATAAAGTTTTGATGACGTCGGTTGTAGCTTTTTTTACATATTTTTTTACAAAAAACATTGGGATCCTCCAATGATAACTTTGAGTCTGAGGATATCATATCTGCCCGGTATTTTAATTTTTATGGTCGACACGATCCATTGCGTGCCACCTCCATCGATGCAGCATCCCTGCTACTTTCCTGCACCTGACGTTGCGCGCTCCTAATTCGTTTCTATAGCCCATGCTAGCACAGGGACTGGAGCCACCGGCGAGCAACGCTGCCGGGCAGGGTAACGTCACTGGCCTTGATGTGGCCTCGCGAAAGTGATAAATCCATCTCTCCTATGTACTTTAAGCTGCGTTCGGTAGGGTAACACAGAGTAAAGAATGCGTAACTCCTGTTACGTTTGGAATGTAAAAATTTCACAGTAATCAGTTTAATTTAAAAAAAAAAAATATTTCCTCTGTTTCAAACGGGACCTACATGTATTAGAGAACTTTAAGCTGCGTTCGGTAGGTAGTTTAACAGCATTACTGTTTACTATGCCTAATTATATCTATAATAGATTACAGTTATTTTTTTCAGCAACGGCAACCGCGGCAGCAGCTGCCGAACAGGCCCTTAGCCAGGCTGCTGAAGATAGCAGGCTTCAAGGCACACCGTAATTAGTTTACTTATCCTAATAACAAAATTCTCCATGCAATAATATCCGTTATGTTTGTGTGTTTCCTACTACCATGGAGTTCATATCGCTTGCTAACACAGTTCTGACATTCCAGCCATATGAAGCTTCGTTAGTTCACATCACACTATGTTTTTTGAAAAAACAAATACAAAGAAAATACTTTAGTACCCAAACATAGTATGGTTTATTTCAAAACAGCAAAAAAAACTTTAATTTTTAAATACTATAATATTTACTACTTGTAGTTTTTAAAACCAAAGTTTTTCAGTATAATAGTTTTGAAGAACAACAATACCCAAACAGAGCCTTAGCTGCTAATAGGACCGAGTTCAGGTGGGCATCGGACCGGATGTGCTGGATCCAGGCAAAAGGGATAATTTGCCGAACCGATTCTTCCGAGGCTGGATTCGCATCTCCGGGCAACAACGCACTGCATCTGTTTGCAGGGGGGGTGAGCCGTGACGATTACGAATTCTAATAACACGTTTATTCACATTTGTTCGAGATGCACGCACCTGGGCTGGGAACAACCGAATATGCGCATTCGTTCTGCATCGATGCCTGACGACTCTGCAGTCCAGTTCGCAAGCCCGGCCCGGTTGTCGATCAGAAACACCGATGTCAGGGGGATTTTTATTTTTCGAATTCTGTTTGACTGTATTTTCTATAAGAAAATCGACACGGAACTTTCGACAGACAGACGTAACTAGATAATCCCTCGCTGCAATATCAAAGCAGTGCTCGAGCATACTGCCACATGCTGTCAACAGTGGCTACGACATGAGAGCAACCGCTTAGATGTCATTCGTCCAGCGGGCTCCCAAAGCCAAGGCCAGTTGCGGGTACCGGCGGCAGCCGTGGCACCAATCTGATCCGGCAACAGGTGCGGCGTGTCCAGACCCCGGCAGCGTTGGATGCGCGTCAGCGCAACCGGCAGCCGCGATGGCAGTGCAGATTATCAACATTAAGAGGACAGCGACGGCCTTTGCTTTGGCTGGCATGGAGGCGACATGGTGTCAGTTAACTCCTGTAGTTTTGAGAGACGTTCCATGACATGAGCCTCTCCCTTCCTCAAAACCTCCCAAACCAAGATTAACATGGCCAAGGCGGCATGGCAACGCATCTCTTGCTACGGATCAGCAGATGGTCTTGATCACGAGATGATCGAGATCGCATCTGGTCACTTGTAAACACTTCTGTGATCGGCAGAGTTGGGGTCTATTTATCCTCAGCCTTTGTGCACTCTATTTATATTTGGGCGTAAGTACTTAGCTTTGTTCTAAAGGCACCTTTACGTTTTCTTTGGAACAAAGAAATTTTGATCTGCAGATGGGAAAATATTTTTATATTTCATTTTAGACTACAATTTCAGATGTTCCAACTCAAACCGGAACAACATGAGACACTGAACTCGCGCATAATTGTGAGTTGCTTGTTTCAGATCTTAACGGGTGTTAAGAAATTCGTAAACGATATAGAGCTGAACCAGATTCTGAAACTGGAAATTTGACTGAGAGGTCAACCACATTGGTGCACTTTTAACCACTCAAGTCTGTCAGTGGAATAATTCCGCATCAGTGGATAAAATCATCAAAACCATCAGATGTCCAAGTCCAACCATACGACACATCACTTCAGCAGAAACAACACTTCAGAATTATGGTTCAGGCAGAGGCTAACGATGACAAACACAGGCAGCCACAAGGCGACTTATTCAGCTACATACCTTGATCATAGTTATTTTGCTACACCTCCAGGCCACCAACATAACTGATGGTACCTAAAGCAAGCTCGTGCGGTGAGAGACACAAAACACAGCTACGGAATCACAACCTTACTCCAAGTCCAGACACACGGAGAGACAGAGCAGAGAGAAACCACCAGATGATCAAGGCCACAGCTGGCCTGCTTCAGTGCTTCCGGGCTTCATCGCCGCATTCCCGCTCGCAGAAATCAGAGCAGTAGTCACCGGTGAACCCTGCCGCAAAGCAGCCGGCGAAACACCTGTTGAAGCAACCGTAGCCGAGCCTTGCCGTGTTCTCCTGCTGCTGCTGCTGCAGGACGTCGAACGACGCAGGTAGCTCGTCTGTGTCCCCGGCAGCTGCGAAGGGGACACACAGGACCAGGAACAGGACGGCGATGACCCTTGGTTTGGCTGTCATAGTGGCAATTCAGTTGCTTGATCTTCTCGTAAAAATTCCCCCGTTTTTGTTGTCTCTCGGACCTGACGCTTCCTATAGACCTACTGCCACTCTACTTTGGGAGATCCCCGGCAATATATAGATAACAGAACTGGTTCATAATCCATAGAAGCAGGTACACAGGACACAGGAAACATGGGCAACTTGTAAAATTTTTAGTTTCCCGTCAGATCACATGCATTATCTACTTGTGGCATCGAAGATCGATAGTCTGGTGAATTTGAGCGCTAAAGGTTGCAGTTAAGAAGGATATCTTTAACCATCACTTAAGACTTTAGGCACCAACTGGCGCTTCGGACCCCTGTGGTTAATTTCAAGCATTGTATCATCTCTCTTTTTCTTTTTTTCAAATATAAGTTAAACTTTATTCAATTTCAACCTAGCTTTTCATCAGGTCCTTTGATGACAGCAAACATCAATGACCAAAATCAATACACTTCTACTTCTGCCGACAAGCAGAAGGAATTGCTTCGGAACAGTTATTCAGATATTCACAATTCTACATAACATTTCAGGCATCTTTCATTTGTATCCCAAGATCCATATTTTCAAATTTCATATTCCGTATTTTTCCAGCATTATGCATTCTTCTCGGGGTTGACTCGAATAATCAGCAACCCATTCGCTTTCAGCCCAGCCCAAGTCATCACCGGATCTCCCCCGATGGCAGGCGAGCACGGCCCAGTCGCTCTGCACCCCCATGCTGGGTCCACGGTAGCACACGAAAGGGTGGCAGCATCCCCATTCCAAGCTTTAAACCCTAGCCCACCACCTGAACCCGGGAAGGGCGTTAGCCTTCCCGCCGCCGGTGAGCAACGAGACCATCATGGCCGCCGCCGGCGAGGACTCCATCGTCCGCAAGATCTCCACGCTCCTGCAAGAGGCACGGCCTAGTGCCTCCGCGCTCCGCGCCGCCGCCGAGGCCGCGGACGCCGTCGCGGAGCTCATCAAGAAGATTCCGGAGCAGCAGGCGACGCCGGAAGCCGCGCGAGGTTTCGTGCGGGACCTGGGTTTAGACACCGAGAAACTTGGATTCACCTTCAAGCCGCCGGAGGTGGTGCAGGTCGCGGGGAGCCTCGCCGCCGGCACTGTCGCTAGGCCCGATGTCGCCGCCGACCTTCTCGTCCGTTTGCCTAAGGTAGGCCCGTGTTGCCAATGCTGTTGCTTACTTTACTTTGAGAATTGGTTGGATATTGTGGCCAGGTAGGCCGTTTGTGGTTCTCGTTGTTATTGGATGGTAACAGTTTCTGCTTCTGCTTTGGTGTAAAAGAAAGCGAGATTTCCATATATAACTGTAATTCATTGCATATCTTGTTCAGTACATAGTTTAGAATTTCGAGTAGCACATTTGTGGTTCAATGGAACTTCTATTGGTGTTTGTTTTTGCTTGGTACTTCTAAATATGCTCAGATGCTGTGTTACTTATATACGATAAAAATAGCTGTTGTTTTCAATTGAATTTAAGAGATGTCTTGCGTGAAAGTATTTTTCATTTTTATGTTATATTAGTTACCATCAATTTTCCTCTGTCAAAGGCTTCACACTTTTTGATTAGCAGAATCACATAAAGTCTTCTCGGCACGCTGCAATCATTTCTATCAATGTATTTTTTTTTCTATTGGCATAATTAGAACTGATGCAATGACTGTTCTAACATAATAAGATTGTTTTGTCTATGCTATGAAGAGTACTCTACTTTTTGGTTTTAAATATGTCACGGGCTGATGTTAATCAGAACTAGTCACTGCATTTACAGGCTAAACAGTCCTGTGCACATAATCAAAATACTCCATTACAGATATTACTATGGCTATCAAGTTACTGGTCATGAAACATTAATACTAATTGATATAGTTTATTCTTTACTAACTTGATATAGGAATGCTTCCATGAGAAAGATTTCTTAAATCACCGGTACCATGCAAAGAGGTGTCTTTACCTCTGTGTCATCGAGAAGAACTTGAGGTCATCTCCAAAAATCCACAAAGTTTCATGGTCAACCTTTCAAGATGAGGCACGAAAACCTGTCCTTCATGTGTATCCAGGTTGTAATTCAATCAAGTTGCTTCTTTTCTTCACCTCTGTAGCACTCGAAGTTAATTCTCATGTCTGTAAGTTGCAACTTTTTCATTATATTTCCCTCAAATTCAAAAGTTCTATTGATGCAGAAACAGAAATTGCAGAGCTTCCTGGTTTTTATATCAGAATAATCCCAACTGCAACTTCTTTGTTCAATGTTTCAAAGATGAATTTATCAAGAAACAACGTCCGTGTATATACTAAAGGTAATCTACCTCGTTTGAACATGTCCAATATCATTGTGATCTTGATCAGAGTGCTTGTCATTTGAAACTAGTTTCACTATAGCACAAAGTCGACCTTTGAGCTTATTTATTTATTTTATTTCTTGTAACTTTGCTGATTGGATTTGTATTTCAGATGGCATAAACCTACCCACACCAAAGTACAATAGTAGCATATTGGAGGATATGTTTTTCGAGGAAAATGCAGAATTTATCAACAGCACTTTTGAAGATTGGAAAGCCTTGCAAGAGGCGTCAGTCTTACTAAAAGTATGCAGTTTATCCTAATCGCTAGTTCATTTATGCTTATGAAATGTAAGGAGTGGAATTTCCACCCAACTGGAATATTTTCTTGATAGTAGGTCATGTTGAGTGGTAATTCTTGAAATTAGCAGTAGCTCAAAATAAACATCTGGTTGTTTCAGTTGGTCTGTTATATGTATCCTTTTCTACTTGAGGGCAATTTAATGTTGGGTCCAAATGCAGGCTTGGGCACGTCAAAGGACTTCAATATATACACATGACTGCCTCAATGGATATTTAATATCTGCTGTCCTCGCATTTCTTACTATTGATTCTGGAGGAAGTATAATTAATAGATCAATGACCACAAGAGATATTTTCCGCATCTTCATGAATTTTTTGGGTATACCCAATCAACTGAAAGTTTATTTCGAGGTTTTTTTTTTCAGTTTGACCAACTTTTACAATATTGAAACATATCTGTGTTCTTGTAGCAAATTCAAAGTTGTGGGCCAAGAGTTTGGTGATTCAGCCAATGAAGAAACGTACGGTCACCAAAGAGGTCTGTAAATTTACTGCACAAAAACTATATATGGAAGCTACCATAAATATACTATTGTCCATACTAGTTTATGTAAAGTAAATAGAATACTATGTTTCATAAAAAATCATGAGCGCTCTGGTTAAGTAATGAGAATATCCAGTAGCGTTATTATTGCACATGGTATGTCATTTTGGCTGAAACATTTACATGACTCTTGATTCATTAGTGCAGTAATGCTGAATAATTAAATAATGCTTTTCATCTTTATGATATACTGATCAATTGGGATTTTCAGAATATTGCCAATTTCCTGAAAACATTTGATGTTGCCATATGTGATGTATCTGGACATGTTAATCTGGCATTTCGGATGACAAAGTCAGCCTTTTTAGAGGTTCGTAAAAGGAACTCTATATCTACTAAATATTTTCCCCATAACATCTTTTTTGGTTTGCTCAGTTATATCTATTCAAGTCTACAACATTTGCTATCAGCCATTTGATCTGATGGATTACTTTCAGCTCATGATATGGCTCTCCATATTTGATATTTCTAACCAAGCTTGCATTTTTTTCTTAAGTTAAACTTTATAATCTATGCCTTACTCTGTTATCCTTCAATATTCAGCTTCAAGATGAGGCAGCTCGCACACTTTATTGCCTGGATAAATGTAAATATGATGAATTTGAAGAGCTTTTTATGACCAAGGTTGACATTTGTGCCAAATTTGATTCATGTTTGAGGTGCGTCCGATCATGATGCTTCTTGCTGATTCATATTGTATCATGCACTTCTTATTGGAAGTACCTTCTAGGCGAGCTTGCATCCTGAGTTTGAGATTCTAGTTACATTATATATGCTTGCTTTTGATGTTAGTCAATCATTTTGTATATCCATATAAAAACACACACAATTAATAATAAAAGTTAGAATAATAACAATCCCTTTTCACTAACTACTTGGGCCAGGTCCCAATTTTTGAATATTATTTTTCATTTAGAAAGTGAAATATCCAAACCATTTCTGATTGCATAAGTTCTGATGCTCCATGACATTTCTCAGTTTAGTATATGATTACCAGACTGTAGGACTTTCCATGAGCATTGTTTTGTTGTAAAATTACTACTCCCTTCGTCTCAAATTATAAGTCACTCTGGACTCCTCAAGTTTTCCCAAATTATAAGTCGTTCTCAATTCCCGAGACACCTTTTTCTCTTCCCAATCCTTGTCCACTCTCTCTCTCTCCTCATTTTTAGAACATCCAATTCCCGTGCCCAGACCTAGAATGACTTATAAAATGGGACGGAGGGAGTAGTAGTTAACCTATCCTAAATGTAAATTAAAGCTATGTACTAATTGATTTCTTAATATATTGTTTCTTGTCAGGATAAACTTGAAAGGTTACTCTAAGGCGACTGCATTAAGTTTTTGCATGGATGAAGAATCATGGAGAATACTTGAAAAGGATGTTCAGTCCTTGCTACAACAAGGACTTACTGATAGAACAAAGATGATTCGAGTCCTGTGGAGAAGCACACCTTCTGAATGGAATATTATGGATGTATGTCTCATTTTGTATTAGTGGAATTGACCACTTTTTCTTTACATTCAATCTGGTGACAAACACATCTTTATAGGGGTTTTCAGAATTTGGTGGCAGTCCGATGCTCGCTGGCATAATGATTAGCTCATTGGAGAAGAGTTTTCGTCTTGTCGACATCGGTCCAAATCCTGAGGACCGTGAAGAGGTATTTTTCATCCTTTAGATCACAGACAGTGACAAATTGCAATTATTATGAATTAGCAGACTAATATGCATTGCTTTGTAAATATCAAGGCTGCAAAATTTAGGAAATTTTGGGGAGAAAAAGCTGAGCTTAGGAGATTTAAGGATGGAACTATTGCTGAAAGCACAGGTAACTATTGCATTGTAAACTCAGTCGCCTGTAAAACACATTCAATTTTTTTTTTAAAAAAAACACGTCTGAATGGATTCTCAAAACTGCAGTGTGGGAATGTAAATCTTGGGAGAAGCACACAATTGTCAAAAGAGTTACCGATTATGTGCTTATGAAGCATTTGGCATTGGAGAATAAAGATTTTATTCATGTTGTTGATCAGCTGGACTTTTGCCTTCTAGTCAATGGCCAAGGTAATTTCAATTCTATCTACGTTGTGCCTACAGCATATATCTCCTTGGATTGGGCTTACGCTGAGTTATGCAGATCCAGCCTCATCTTCGGGTACTTTGCTAGAAGCTTTTGATAGTTTGGCTAAGCAGTTGCGTCTATTGGATGATATTCCTCTCAAAATATCTACTGTGCAACCTTTAGACTCAGGTTTGACTTTGTATTTCTTTATTTTTTATGCCTGCTTCATTTCTTTTTCTTTAGCTATATATTGCTGCCTATGACGTTTCCTTTTGTCCCACCTTTTCTTATGCCAGCTTTTAGGCACACTTCTGTGCTCCCTCCTCAACCTCATCCTTTGGCATATGGAAAGCATTCTCAGAGGCTGCCGAATTTTGCAACAACATGCATTCCATCTTTACAAGTTATGATTCAGGTAACAACTTTAATAGTGTAATATCCCAGTCTGATAAAATTCACCTTTGTTTTTTAGTTTCATTTATGGTGCCTGAGGGCGCAGAAGTTTACATATCACGTTGCAAAACCTGATTCACCTTTTCACTTTGTCTCAGTAACCAGTGTTCCTTGTGGGTTTGCATTTAGCTAATTGCCTCTGCCGCTTGGTTTCACTAACAGCTAGAAGGATCTGGCAACTGGCCATTGGATCCTGTGGCCATGGAGAAGACGAAGTCTGCGTTTCTTTTAAAAATTGCTGAAAGGTATGTGAGCACATTTAGGGGGAAAATGTTTCTTTAAATTGTTTTTTTTTACCCCGTTACCTCAATCTAGTCTAACTGCAGCCTGGAGGATCGAGGTATGTTTGTTTCACCCAGTGAAGATGAGGTGAACGTCCTTACATCTGGATATTCTTTCTTACTCAAAATATTTCATGAAAGAGGCTTGCTGTTAGAAAAGAGAGGTTAGCTTCTTATGCAGTCATGTAATTGTTGTATTTGCTAGTAATATACTGTAGACTGATCATGCAATTGCATGAAAATTCTGTCACCATATAGCTGGAAATAGTAGCACACAAAGTGCTCCATCAGAAGATAAGATGCTCTTTCTGCGGAGTCAGCATTCTAGTATGATTAATGGTCTGCATGGCCGTTACCAGATTTATGGACCGGTAGTCAGGTAAACTTCAATGTTCTGAAGTTGCCAATAATTCCTTAAATTATAAGTTACGCTTACTCCAGCTTTCTCTATTCTTTCTGTTTCAAAGGCTAGCCAAAAGATGGATTTCCGCACATCTGTTTTCTTCATTCATCTCAGAGGAGGCTATTGAGCTGGTTGTTGCCTATCTCTTTTTGAAGCCATTCCCTTTCCATGCCCCAGCATCACGTATCGCTGGGTTTCTTAGGTACACCTGTGGAACCTTTATTTAAAATCTGTATAACAATTTGTTTATTTTACTAGCAATTGATTGTTTTTGTCATGTAAGAATTGACATGCCAAAGATTGACGATTCTACCAGCTATGTTTTTGGAATGTGAATTTTAGTTTATTAGGAAGGTTGTATTATAATTAGAAGGTAATCCAGGCAGCTGCTTGTTAAGTTGGGGTGCATCTTTCCTAACTCATAAGTCAATATACCTTTATCAGTCTCATGAACTATAAGCAGTATATGCCTTCTTACTAATTACCACAAAAATGACAGGTTCTTGCGGTTGCTATCCAGTTTTAACTGGACCTTTTCGCCGATGGTTATCGATATAAATAATGACTTGAACTTGAAAGATAAGGAGATCAATGTTAGTTCTCTCTCCTCTTTTGATATTTTGGATCTGCTGCATAGCTCTTACCCTACTGATTTTTACAATTACAGGAAAATTTTATGCTGAGCAGAAAATCTTATGAGCAAAATCCTCATGATCTAGAGCGTGCGATGTTTCTTGCTACGTCGTATGATAAAGCATCTGAAGCATGGACCAAACTTTCACCAAGCAAGTCGGTAGGCGATTTTATTTGTTGTGGAACCTAAAATATAATTACTGCTGACAGAAATTTTGCATCAAGTAATTTCCATTTCTTATGCATCCATGATACATATTTCCTACTCCATTCGTCCCCATTTAGTTGTCGTTTTAGGTGTGGGCACGGGGATTAAGGATGGTGGAAAAGGTGGGATGCGCTGAAAACGAGGAGGAGAGATAAACGAGGAGGGGAGATAGAGATAAGAATGTATTGGAAATAGAAAAATGTGTATTGGGAAGTGAGAATGACAAGTAAAAGGAGAAAACTTGTGAACTCTAAGATGACAAGTAATTGGGGACAAAGAGAGTATTATGATATTACATTCTGTCTGGCAATATGATAGAAAATTACACTAATTGTCAACATTTCAACCAGGAACAACATTGTCGGTGTTTCGTACACCGGCACAGTAAATTTATACGATCGGATGGGGGATCGTGCGTTTTTAGAATCAAATGGCCTAGTCTACAAGTGAGACTCAAAGGTTAACCTGGTTCGGGCCGTCTCGAGGCGTAATACCCTACGTTCAGAGGCGAGAGATCGATCGTATGAATCTCAAAAACACGAGAGTACAATGTGGAAGGGCTCCGGATGGATCCGAGAGCCCCAAGCTCGCGTGATGGGGGTGGTTTACAGGTGGTGATTATCACTGTTGCTCTATGTGTCTGTCGCGTGTCATGTATCTTGCTTGTTTTTTTCCCTTTTTTTGTTGCTTCTCCCCGGGTGCTCTTTATATAGGGCCGGACCTGAGTTGTTTTGACCGAACTATGGTTAGAGTGACCAGACCATGGTTTGAGCACCTTGCCACCTACGGAAGCGGATGACCCCTTGACATGTGGGGCCACGGTCTGGGGTTCAAGCCAAACGATCGGCGCCTCTCGTTCGTACCCTTGTTTACTGAGAGTGAACAGGGTTGCTTTACTGCTCAGCTTTATCACTTGGAGGGCTGATTCTCGTTCAACCGGGTAGTTGCGGAATCTTCCGGAATGTTTATCCTCTTCGCGTAACTGCACATCGTCAGGGATTCTGAATTGGCGTGTTTGCTGGAGTGATAACTGCTTCCCAGCGGTCGGTGGGCGAGTCCCGACCGTTAGGATCTCGATCCCTGGGGGTCGGAACGATTACGCCTCCGTCTTTGGGCCTTGACGAGGCTTCTCGACCGCTGAGGTTGGGCCGTCTTTGTGAAGTCCTTGGTGGGCCGTTGAATTGCGGGCCGTAGGTGGGCCGCGTCGTAGGAGTTGATCCGTAGGTACCCGGGGTACACTATTCTGACAAGCATATACGGCCCTATCATTTTTATCAGATGGAGTTACTCTTTTACGCATTCACTCCCTGTTTAATTACATTCTGTCTGGCAATATGATAGAAAATTACACTACTTGTCAACACTTAAACCAGGAACAACATATATGGCCCTATCATTTTTATCAGATGGAGTTACTCTTTTACGCATTCACTCCCTGTTTAATTGTTAATGTAGATTCTTAAGCGGATGGCTTCTTATGCTAAAAGCAGCGCAGAACTTTTGACAAATCTTATACTAAATGGTCAATCTGGACAATATACATGGGAGGTATTTTTCTTCTTTCAGCATTTCTTTGTTCTATCTCATTGTGGTTTCCCCCACTCAGTATGAATGTTGCCTTCTACAGTGCCTCTTCCGAACGCCTATGAGCAATTACGATGCTGTTGTTCTCCTCCATCAAGATAAAATTTGCCATCCTCAGCATGTACTTTCCCCAGCTGAGACCCCTAATGGTCAGTTTCACTTTTTTGAATGCAGTTGTTACTCCCTTTATTTGTTACTTTTCACCATACTGTCAACTTAGGGGTGAAAACGGGCTGAAGAAAATGAACTGAAAATAGTGAGGGTCAGATCAGATTAGGATCGGGTCAAATTTCTATTCATTTTTGAACTAAAATTTAATAAGGGTCAAAACAATTTGTGAAAGGATCCGCGGGCCGAGCCTTTTTTTCACCACTATGTCAACTAAATAATAAAGAAAAATTGATTTAACTTGCCAAGTAATAAAGAAAAATTGATTTCACATGCCACAATTTGTAAAATTTTAGCTGAATATTTGTTGCTAACCAGAACTTGGTTATTCTTTCAATAAAATATAATGTCTTCCTTTTTTGTTCTAATGCTATGAGCTTTTGTAAAAAAAAATTACAGGTAAGTTGGTGATCTGGGGCAAACCAAGTAACGATTTCCACCCCTATATGTCACTCAACAAAAGGGCTGTGAAAAGTTTGCATGATGCAAGAGAGAAACTTTTGGTAAATTTTGACCCAACCACATACTTTGTTCGAGACTTGAAGGTAACATTGAAGATTAACTTTAATATGTGTCTCCGTTCAGAAAACTTTTAATTTATGCATTCATTCAGAAGATAATTAGTGTTTATTTACAGTGTGCATTTCCAAAGACCTTCAAGCTGTGGTATGGTTCAGTCGGAGGAGATGCAGTTGGTCTTACTTGGGAGAACCCAAAGGTATTTAAGTCCAAAAGCTTGGGCCCTAGAATATCTGTTCTTTTCCTCAGAAAGAAAATGCATTTAACTAACACCACCAACTTGCTCTTGCAATGTTTATATTGGTTTTTATTATTAAGTACTACATCCGTTCCAAAATATAAGTATTTTTAGGTTTAGATAAGGTCAAAATTTTTTAACTTCTACATAATATCTAGAAAATTACATAATTTTAATATAATAATATATTCTTTATTCAAGTTTATTTAATGATGAATTCAAAAAAATATAATTTTTATGTGATAAAACATTATTAATTATATATTATTAGTGGTCAAAATGATAAAAATTTGACTTTGCCTAAATTTAAAAATGCTTATATGTTAGACCCAAGAAGTATTTTGTCATGCGGAACATGCCAGACATAATTTAATGCAAATTAATTGCTACATGCATAGAAGCGTGGCAGAGAGGATGACAACGAGGCCATGCCGGAGCCTACATCTATCCTTAAGGAGGTCGGAGATGTTGGTAAGGGTTTGGTTAGGGGTATATATCTCCTGAAAGCACCGAGGCTGGAGTAAACTGAAGATGAAGCTGCTACCTGGATATTTAAAGTTCTCGCCGAAGCTGATGATGCCAAGATAAAGCCTTGTATTGTTTTTTCACTAACACGATTTCAAACTGATTTCTTCCACTGACAAGAGAAAAAAAAAATCTTTTAGTAATAGAGTCCTAAAGAGTGGTGAGAATCATATGCTTACACATCTAAGAATTCAAAGTTATAAAGTATGTATCCAAATTTTGATTTTGAGTGGTAGTATATAGCGGTGTTTCATTATCTGATTGGCGATTTTTATCAGCGCAATCTCAATGAAAATATGAACTTATGTGCCAAGTTGAATCACCCATATTTTACAAAAGAGCAAAAGAGAGGGAAGGACTAAAGATTGTCATCGTTATGGCCTTCAGCAGCTGTCCGTTTCAGTCATTCGGTTCTCATATTAGGCCTTTTT